>JAPQNM010000298.1:67500-107500 GCA_029783475.1 Metacarcinus magister
ACAATAACGCAGCGTGATGCGTCGAGAGTGACACATAGGATGGAGGATAAAAACAAAAACAGGAATGACCGTACCAGGCTTGAGGCGTCTCCATGTATGTTCACCTCGACAAATAAACCATTTTGTCTTTTATTCCGTGTGACACTATGCGTGTAATTCCTACGTACACACTCCGCTTACTACATGGCAATGAGCACATACTGATAATGATAGGGGTCGTAATTTTCACTTGTTGTTTTCGCAAAGGACGGAAAGGAAGAGAAAAAGTGGCTTGGAAATGACTGGAAATAAAGGCAGGAAAGGATGTATTGCAGTATAGCGACATCACACACACACACACACACAAACACACACACACACACACACACACACACACACACAGGCATCCTCAACGGAAGTACCGCCAGCTCATGATCCACGTATGCCAGCGATTCCAGCTGAGAGGTGCCTGTGTGTGTGTGTGTGTGTGTGTGTGTGTGTGTGTGTGTGTGTGTGTGTGTGTGTGTGTGTGTGTGTGTGTGTGTGTGTGTGTGTGTGTGTGTCGTCACTACAGCAGCTTTTCATCCCGTCACCGACATCATTTTGACAATCAAAAAAGGATAAAGGAACATTAAGATGGTATGCAACACAATGATCTTTTTTTTCTATAACCGATGAAGTGAAAAGTAAAATAAAGTTTGATCCTTGCCAAGAGATGAAGGTTGAACACACCCTCAGCCTCCTCTAACCTCTCGTGACAATTCAAAGGCTCAACTATTGATATTCCTCACCTGAGACTTGGTGGTCCTGTGAATTTGTTTTCCAGTTTAGTTTCTGTTCACTGTTGAGAATTGTGATGATAAACTGGTCGTGGATATTCGTATCTCCTGCTTTGTGTACTGAAACACAAAAAGTATGTATCTATAAATGTGTACTGTAGTCTGTAGCTTACTATTTATGTCTTTAAATGTGTACTGTAACTTACCATTTCCTAGTTCCCTGTCTTTGAATGTCGATATATAGTCTTTTTGATAATCACAGTATAGAGAAAGTATCATCCAGCGCGGATCACAGGTGTTTAAGTCTAGATTTCTGTTTGAGTGTCTCACACCCACAGTCAAGTGTTGCATAGAATACACAAAGTTCACCCGCCGAGCATACGTCATGAAGCATTATTAAGAATAATGGATAACATGTTTTCGTGATTCATTCCAATTATTATTTTTGATTGAGTTGGAAACTTGTCCACGGCCTACCTGTCAGACACAACAAACACCTGATGCCTTGTTGAAAAAAAATGTAGAATAGGTATTCTAACAACTTATGTGAACTCATTTTTAAGAGTTAATGCGTATAAAGTAAGGGACAAACATCAGCGGTCATGTGGCGCTATACTCATTTTTAAGGATTTTCCTGCCAGTATATATATATATATATATATATATATATATATATATATATATATATATATATATATATATATATATATATATATATATATATATATATATATATATATAAATATATATATATATATATATATATATATATATATATATATATATAATGAGGTGGAACCACTGTGGGTGTCCGCACTAAATCCACTTGGGCTCGTCATGGGAAGCCTCACTACAAGATTAACTTTAACCAAAATAATCAGAACCTCCTGCCAGGGTAATCAAAATATCCTTGGATCAAAATCATACACTTTACTTGAATTTATAATTTCAGTACAACTAAGTAAGTGAATAAACAAATAAATTCAGGTGACACTTCAACAGGCGATGAGTAGCTACACAACACCACACTCTACTTTCCCCTGCCAACACACAACACTTGACACCCACTCCCAAGGCTTGAGCAGCCTCGTCCTGAAGAACCAATAATCCCACGACCCTCGTGTTATGCTTACACATGCTTACAGATCACTTCTGGAAGAGGCCTTGACTAGGCCTGTGACTCCAGCTCCATGTTAACATCATTATATTCATGTGATTGTGTGTCTGGGTCGGGTCGGGTCGTCACTATACGGGCGGTGTGATTATACTAGTACTCATCATTTTTCCAATGTTTATCAAGCCTCTTTTCAAATGTGATAATTGTTAATGCATTCACCACATCATCTGGCAAATTGTTTCACGTGTTTACCACCCGGTCACAAAAGGCATGTTTCCTTCAAATTTTGACCTCTTGTAAAAAAAATTACTGTGACTTCTTGTGTCCTCTTGAATTACAAACAAATCTTCACACATTTGTCTATCATATATCCCAGTAAAAATCTTGTACGTTTCTATTATGTCTCCTCTGGCTCTTCTGTAAATTAATGTAGGAAGGTCATTTTTTTTAATCGTTCCTCATATATCAATGTTTTTAGTGCAGAGATTAATTGTGTGGCTGTTATGTGCAAGGCTTTCCAAGGACAGGTGCTCCCTGTACGCTATCACAACTTACCAGCGTCTCAGCTTGTTCCAGTCACCACACCTTCTCTGCTAAGCCTTGGATTGAGTGCACAGCTTGACACAGCCTCTCCCAGTACCAACACTCCTGCAACCCAACATTCCCTCTAATCACCCTCTTGCCATATCTCCCCACTCCGTGGACACCCCAAATTATGTCCACCATTACGCCTCAACTAGATGCCACCATCACATATCTGCTTATATGCTGCCAAAACAACATATCTGCTTATATGCTGCCAAAACAACACAATAAATGCTGCCAATACCAGTTTACCGCTTACACTTTGCTATCTTTGCGCGCTGAAATAATGAAAATATCCTCTCTGCCCCAAACACTCCCAGCCTTCATCAACACCAGCACATGAACATCGAGTTGCATCGGAATGCATCCTTACTACCAAGGACTCTAGTATAGAGTCCTTGCTACTACCTTCACCTCTTTCACACACACACACACACATAGTATATACATGTATATATATATATATATATATATATATATATATATATATATATATATATATATATATATATATATATATATATTTAATGTGAAATGAGTGAAGTGGTTGCAAGAAGTGGAAGGGAATGGTTTGGATGGTGTTGTGTGGCGCCTGGCGAGTGTACGGATGACTGACGCAGTGAAACAGTTCAAAGAGATATGTAGTACGCTAGGTGTAGAAAATAGAACGTGTAGACAGTTGTAGAAAGAGTATTCTTTTTCTGCTTGTTTTTCCTTTTCAGTAACAGGAGGTGGCGTTACAAAGGCCTTATCTATTTGCCAAGTTAGCCGTGCCATGTCACCCAGCCCAAGGTCACGTCAACACTCACTCAGCTAGTTCCAGGGAAGGTAACACTAACGCTGTATATTAGTAAGTGATTTCCTCTTTATTTACATGGTATAATCATCATTTATTAAGTAGATACATACATTACTTAATAGTGTTATGATGTAATAGTTACATAATTGTCATCAAAGAATAACGTGTTATAGTGAAATAAGACCTGAGTTGAGTACCTTCCTTCCTGCTTCCTGTTATCGCGGTGTAATGACTTTCAACACGACATTGAGGCAGGACAGGGCGGCAGGACGCGGCCTATACACCAGTCGTTAATAAGTACACTCATCTATCTACACCAACAGGAAAGCATACGTTTCAAGAGTAAAGGTGAAGTTACAAGTTAACATGTGACCACGTGCACAGGACAGCTGGCTTCACTCCACCCTGACTCTTGTCGAAGTTCAGGTTTCTTCACCACGGTCGACTTGGGAGTCCATCGCCTCCACACTACGTGCACCTCAGGCAGGCACGCTTCAAGGTCACAGGCAAGGATTTAATGTCACTGTTTAGTATTTAAGTTTAAAGATCAATCGCCCTGAAATAAGGTAAGCTGATTGAAGAATTGATATTATTTTACATCTTCACCAGAATGCTCTAGAGAATTCAGAGTTATATTTTCGCAATACCTGATGCATTTTGAGGTTTTCTTGATTACATTTCCGTCGCAAATTCTTAGTTTGTGAGATATTCAATGTTTTTTGTGAGACCTCTTCGAAAAGTAAAGTTTTGTTTGGTTTGAACAAGGTTCTGTTAATTGTCAATGTAGGTTAAGGTTTGGTTAATTTAGGTTAGGTTAATTTAGAAGATATCAAATGTTCTCTATGACCAAAAGTAAGGAGTTGGACGAGGTGCAGACGCAAGACGCAGACGTAAACAGACGCCATTATGGTGAAGATGTAAAATTTTAACCATTCTGAGAAGGTTATTTTAATTACATTTCCGTCGCAAATTCCTAGTTTGTGAGATATTCAATGTTTTCTATGAGACCAGTTCGAAAAGTTTAGTTTGGTTTGAACAAGGTTCTGTTATTTGTCAATATAGGTTAAGATTTGGTTAATTTATGTTATGTTATGTTATATTAATTTAGAAGCTATCAAATGTTTTCTATGACCAAATGTTGGGGGGGTTGGATGAGGTGCAGATGCCATTTTCTTTCGTAGCCACACGCCTTTGTGGCGAAGATGTAAAATTTTTTGAAGAATTCGTAATCTCTACCTAACTACGTTTGAACAAAGTTGACATTGAAAAATATACTCTTATTGATTAAATTATTTAAATTTGTATGGTAGTTCATCTGATTCTCTTCTTAAACACTGATTAGCTTACAAAATTTAATTAATGGTTAATTTTTATAACTTCATCTTAATGCACCGGAATATAAATAAAAACTCTTTGTATAGATTTTGATGCATTTTTAATAGAATCTGGATGAACAGAGACTTTCCCACTACATGGCAAGAAGCCCTTGTCATCCCTTTCCTCAAACCCAACAAATCAGATAATCTCCCACAAGATTACCGGCCTATTGCTTTCATCAGCTGGTTATGCAAATTATTAGAACGAATGGTGAAGTCATGTCTTATGTGGTTCTTGGAGTCAAAACATCTGATCTCATCTTCACAGTTTGGATTCCAACAAGCTAGGAGTACTGCAGATCCATTAGCACGTCTAGAAACTTACATACTAACAGCTTTTGCCCGTCAAGAGTCAGCTCTCGTAGTCTTCTTCGATTTAGAGAAAGCATTTAATACTACTTGGAGATATCATATATTACATCACATATCCTCCCTTAATATTACTGGTAACATGGTGTGTTTATCCAGTCTCTTCTCAGTAATCGAACCTTTCTCGTCCAAGTTGCCTCATCCATCTCTTCTTTTTTCAATCACTATAAAGGTGTCCCTCAAGGATGTGTCTTTAGCACCACCCTATTCCTTAGTGCTATCTTCTTTACCATTTGGAGTACGATCATTCCTTTATGTAGATGATCTTGTGATCTATACCTCTGGATCCTCCCCCTCAACACAACAGTTTATATCATCTGCTATATCAAATATTTCTTTATGGTTTCAAATTTTCCACTACTAAGTCTTACTCAATTTTCTTTACCCGTTCCCACACAGTAACTTTATTCCTTCTTTATCTTTGAACTCAATTACAATCCTGGTCCTCGGGCAAGTCCCTAGACCTCATTTTTTTACTATAGACTTACCTGGAAGTAACACATTTTAACCATAAAAGAAAAAGCTGTCCGATGTCTCTGCCTTCTAAAAACACTTTCTCATGTATCTTAGAGTGTGGATTGAAAAACACCTTCACCTACATGTTTCCTTAGTACTCTCCACTCTTGATTACAAATGTCATATATGCTCTTGACCTTCTGCCTCTATTAAACTCACTTGACCCTATCCATCTCTTAGGTTTATGCCTCGCTCTCGGCGCCTTTCAATCCTCCACAGTGAAGCCTTTATACAGAATCAGGCTTATCATCCTTTCCCTCCAATGTTTTGTCATACTACATCAGTTTTCCACCTTTAAGATCATTATTCCACAACCTCTTCTAAGTAGTTTCTCCTCCCATCCACGACTACAATGTCCACTTTTTATTTGTATGCACTTGCTTCTCTCTCACTCCCCCTTTCCTGATTTAAATGTCCTTCCTTTCCATACCCATTCTTTTCCACCATGGCTTATACCCTCTCCCTCAATGTGCACTTCTTCCCTTTCTTATTCTTCCAAGGCTTGTTGTGATGGTAAGGCCCCCAGGGTTTAGCCAGTGTGGGTTGTCCCGTGACATAGACACAGCCACTCCAGAACCTGTACACCTTGTTGAAGGAGACGATGGTGTTACATTGCACCATGGAAGGCAGGAGTTTATTCCACTCCTTAACAAAGGCATTAGTAAAGAATAATTTATTGCAGTCTAGTTGAATCTGTCTACATCGTTATCTTATCTTGTTACTCTTCATTTATGATGAATCACCAATTTGAAACATTTTATTTGTGTCAACATTTGTAAATCATTTAAGTATTTTGAAACAAAATAAGTTTTTCTCGGAGACCATTTCTCAAGCGCGAACAGGTTAGGTTTTGGCAGCCTCTCTTTGTGTGGTTTGTTATGTATTGAAAGGATCATCGTAGTGTTCCTATGAAGGAAAGCTTCTAATTTTGTATTCTCTTGATGGTGAGGTGACCAAACTTCCTCCAAGTGGGATCTGACTAAACTGATATTAAGGAGTAGAATTACTTCTTTATATACATTGTTTAAATCACTCCACCTATGAGTCAGTTTCACTCATATACACTTTCTTCGCTAGCTCCTCGCTCTTCTTTCTCTCAAAATGCCCGAACCACCTCAAAGTGTTTCTTTTCACCTATTCCACTACACCACACCACTCCATTTTACACAAGTTCCCATGCCACATCTTTCTCTCGTACTCCTCTCTAACCTGTTTCCTATTCATCCTTTCACTAGCTAACACCTTACTTACCTTTCCCTTGCCATTTTTTCTGCCACACTCCCATCTACCTTTACATTTATCTTATCTAACACAACAGTGATCTGACTTTTCAAACATCCCTCTCACTGCCTTTTTGGGAACAGGAGAGAGGGCAAATAACTACAGATTGTGAAAAATAGTATTGTGGTGGTTATAATTTGTTGTAGTCTCCTATCTTTTTGCATATGTTAGTAGGAACAAGCCACAACTCGTGCTAGTGTTCAATCAAACACTATAGTAGTTCCCATTTTATTGTAATTCCCATTTTATTATAATGAAACCAACCTTGCCATTTGTATCAGTGAACCATTTCTTCTGTTAACATTTGATTGCAGAGATTACATACACTAAAGTCTTTAATCAAACACTGTGGTAATTCCTGTTTTATTATTTTTTTTTATAATGAAACAGTCAAATTTGTAGAAGCTTGTAAAATATGGGTAGAGACAAGAGGCGCTAGTGTGTGTGTGCTGGATGGGAGCAATGCTGCACTGACTGTGGCTCCGCTGGGAACCCTCCTTTATAAAAAGTTCCAATGAGAGAAACAGTCTTTTACACTTCAAACCTTCTTTTAGGATTTAACAGTTCCAACTAGTCTAAAACAATATAATTATGTAGTAATATTATCATATATATATATACCCTTTACAATCTAGAAAATTCATACCCCATATTTCCAGACTCAAATGATTGATAAAGTAGTACTAGTGACTCCCTATAAGGATTTGTCTGAAAAATAACACACACCAAAGTAATTCACACAGTAATGATGGGACAGTTTCAGTGAATAACAAAATCACTGTTATATACCTAAAGTCACTTCTCATCTTGAAGTGTGGAGTGGGAACTGCAAGGTTTGAGCTCAAAGAAAGAGGAGGAGGAGGAGGAGTGAGAAACAGAGGTCAGCTTGGCTCATGCTTCAAGGTTAGACAATTTTTTTTTATTTCCTAGCAGGTGAGTGATGTGGGAAATTCACAAGACAGGATGTACCTATGGTAAAAATGTATGTTGCATAATTTACACAAGAGATCATGGTAAAACTGGCGACCTGCTGTTCATGCACTTGGGTCCCCCAACACAAGGTCCTGTGAGTGTCTGGTGTGTGAGTCCAGCATCAGGTGATAGGGATGGATAGCACGCAGCATCCATGGGGAGAAAACAACACCACAGAATGTCAATTAAGGCATTAATGCATACCTAAGTGAAGGTGTTGGATTCTGTATTACTCAGCCACAAAGGGACAGAGCCAGGCATCTGAGAAGGCAGAGAGAGCTAGAGCTACAAGCAGATTCTGTGAACTTTGAATGGGCAGTAATCTTACATGCTTTACGGCACATCGCTGTACTAATACTCTTGTAATCAAGAGTCACTGGTATGTTGGAAAAACTCTCCATAAGGGTCACTTTGATAACTCCTGATTCTCAGGGTCATGAATGAAGTGGATCAGTCTAATTCATGTTTTGTGGTACGTGGCTACAATATGTTCAGTGGGAAAATTTCTTTTTACTGGACTACACTTCACACAATAAATTATTGTGTTTCACCCGACCACTGTATGAACCAAATAGAATCACTAAAAACATGCCAGCCAATGGACAGAAAATACTCAATAACTATCACTTACCAATCATATTTTATTCATCTTTATCTTAAACATTGTTTCTGCAACAAACTAAAAACGCCTCTTAACGCAGGGCAGCGTTGCAGCTCTATTCCCAGTAACAGTGTTTGTGGGTTCAGGCCATCCTCTTGCAGCTACTTTATTGGTCAAATTGAAAACCCAGGAGAAACAAGCATTAATCATGCACCCTAACACTCACTCACTCACTCACTCACTCTCACTCACTCACTTTCTCACTCTCTCACTCTCTCTCTCATTCACACACACACACACACACACACACACGCGCACACACACGCACACACGCACACGCGCACACGCACACACACAGACACACACAGACACAGACACAGACACACACACACACACACACACACACACACACACACACACACACACACACAGACACACACACACACACACACACACACACACACACAGACACACAGACACACACACACACACACACACACACACACACACACACACACACACACACACACACACACACACACACACACACACACACACACACCATGAGGTACAGAGACAGTATAGGTATATTATGTGCATTAATGGAAGGATATCATTAGGCCACACGGCACCTCACTCCCCTCACTGTGAGGGAAGCTCAGACAAGCCCTACTCATGCTAGCTTTAGGAGGCACCACCACAATTTGCTACAACCTTAATGTGTGCCAAGCCTCCAACAGCGTGCAGTGGGCCAGGCTCAGAGTAATGCCACCCACAACATTCTCTTCTCTGATGGCATCATGCAATGAGATTATATGAAGTCATTGAAAGGATTTGCATACTATCTACTGATGCAATATTTGAAAAATCCTACATGCTACAAACTTGCCTTGACTACCATCTATAAAGATTGCTAATATGGATAAAATTTTTAAAATAGGAGTACACATTCATTTGGTGGCGACTACATTCAGTGTTTACGAAAAGCTCAAGTCAGGAAAAAGTCACATTCAATCGTGGTTGTTATTTCACAATTACAAAAAAGAAAAGGGAAATTTGAATCACATAACTATCAAAAATATGTACAATCAAGAAGATTTACATCAAATGGTAATCCATGAAAATGAAATTGCATTTATTCACGGCTTGAGAAGCAAGTGAATTACAACCCCACCAGGCGATGGGAGGGAGGAGCTGACTTGAGCCTTGGCAGCCCAAAGGAAATTTGTGCAACTGACGTGTGCATCAGTGTAACCTTGGTGATTGATCCCTTGCTGAGGCTGGAAAACCTTCCCTCACCCTCTATCACCTCTCCTTCACCTCCATTACCATGCCAGCCAATGCCTGCATTCCTGTACAGGGATGTCAGCCTGGTGGTATTTTAAGCAGCCTTCAGCAAGTTTTAAAGACCAAGGTGGACTTACTATAGAACACCAAGAATATAACTTCTGTGAGAGAAAAAAAAGTAAATAAATAAAGGATCACTGTTACTGCTCAAAAATTGCACTTAGAAACTTACAAACTTTGCGTAGATCAAAATCACACATTGCCCAGTGTGCCACACGAGCCCTTCCTTGCAATTCCTTCCTTTGTGTCTCGTGTTAAGAGGCAATTGCACAAGTACAAAATTTGATTAACAGAGAGCTTCAGTGCCCACAGGAATAAATATTTATGCTAAATATATATTTTTATATTTATATATGTATATGTATACTGTCTAATAGTTCACATGGTTCCCATTCTTCTTTACATGTCAAAATATCATGTGTGGCATGAAAGACAACAGGTCCTTAGTTGGACAGAAGTGATTTTCCAACACCATAAACTTCAAACACTGTGTATGAAGGAAAAATCATTGGCTAAGCTAAAATAACAACAGGATACTTATTCCCTGTCCCAGCATTTACAAAACCTCCAAACAAGGAGATATTAATGCGTCACTAAGTCAGCTTTCAAGTCCATCGAGTGAACTGTGAATGCAAACAAGAAGCTTCCACCTTTGCCTCACAAATTGGCAGAGGATAAGAATAATAAGCTGAACACTGGACTGAGCTATGTAGTGCATCAACCAACAGCTACAGGTCTGTTTCACTTCTAAGTATGAGGGAGGGAGGGAGGGAGTGAGTGAGTGAGTGAGTGAGTGAGTGAGTGCTGCAGCCACAAGTGTCTGCATGAGCTAACTTATTCAAACTGACAATTGCAACACTTCAAACCATCCACCAGTAGTTGGCTGTACCCTGCCCTGCCCTACCCTGCCCTACCCTACCCTGCCCTGCCCTGCCCTGCCCTGCCCTGCCCTGCCCTGCCCTGCCCTGGCCGGCCGGGGATGGCTGCCGGCACAACAATGCGTACGCACGGTACAAAACTTTAGTGTTTCTCTCAAGAACATTACCTTAGAACCATGTGGAAATGGTTGATTTATAAACTGGGAGACTACCCACTGCAAAGTGAAAAATATCTGTAAATATGATACAAAAATAACTATCAGCTTTAAGAATCAGTCACAAGTAAGACGAAGTTGAGGAGCCCGTGTGGGGCCCAGGTTGAGCCAGTCACTGTCTGGGTGAGGACATGTGGAACCACTAAACAAATTGGCAATCAGTATACCATTCAGCATTGTATTGACATTGTCACAGGACAAACACCAACTAGGAAACTCAAGGGCTTGGCACTCGGCTTACACAACCAAATAAATTCCTCATAACCGTTGAGTCTGGTCCCCTCAGGCTGGACGGCCGGGGCCACGGGCCAGATCTCCATGGCCGCTGCCGCCGCCGCCGCTCACGTCTGTCCTTTTGAGAATGTAAACAACCACTGAAGGCAACCTGATCACATCACAATGGTGGTGAAGAAAAAACAACAAGATGTAGCAGCAGCAGCAAGCTGTTGGGGGAACTAATGGGCATTTTCTCTTGGGGCGCTGGTGGAGGTGGAGGTGGAGGTGGCTGTGGAGGTGGCTGTGGTGGTGGTTTTGGTGGTAGTGGTGGTAGTACTGTTGGCGTTGGTGTCACTGGAATCCTTCTTTTCACGCTGTGTGCTCAGTGCCATTAGCCTCATTTGGCGGATCACGGCTGTTGCGTGGTAGGCTTGCTGCAAGGGAATCAGTTTTGAGTGTGTGATGCAGGTGAAGGGAACACACCGAAGGTTTATATTGAAAGATAGAGTAAATGCATTAAATTTTACATGATATTGAAGTCTTGAAACTACATATTTTCTGAAAAGCCATGATGACTTTCATTGAAGTGATCTCTCTAAAATTACTAAATAGAAAACAGAAAACAGCAATATTTTAATTTAGAACAGTATAATTAGCATATATAAATATATATATAGCATGTATAAATATTGATCAAAATCCTAGTATGTTACTTTTTAATTGAAACAATCCTATAAATATTATACTAGTTACTGCAAGCCACTTCCTTAGCACACAGACACCACATTCAGTGTTGCACGGTCTGTGTGTGTCAGCAGTGTTGCCTCAGACGCTTACAACTACTCAGTGTCAATGCTACACTATTGCTAGGCTCATGGTGAGCACACACTAGTCCATGTTGCTGTCATCAAAAGGTCTATGGATTCTAGGGTATGCTAGGTCATTTTGGAGTCTTCTTCCCAAACGGGTTTGGGTTTGTATTGAGCTGCTTCCACACTACTGTGAGTCTAGTGGTGATGTACATTATTGTGGCTACATCAACATGATGTACACAGTATTCAAGGTACAAATTACTGCATATGTCATTGTTTTCTACTAAGTATCAGTGATATTTCCTTCTAAATGATATTCTTTCTTGTGCTGTGGTGTGTCTGTGGGTTTAAATGATGAACTTTTATCCTAAGTGAGAATTATATCTAGAGGCACTGCACTAAGTCTCGGTCTCCCTGCCTCAAGTGGCCCAGGCTCTGCCTCCAGTTTTATAATGTATTAATTAGTTTATTTTTCCAAGCCATGGGTCAGAGCCACTCTCAACACAGCAGTGAAACTGATCTCTTAGTGCAGCGTCTCACAATGTTGTCAATGAAATCTG
The DNA here is from genome assembly GCA_029783475.1 of Metacarcinus magister. Lineage (NCBI taxonomy): Eukaryota > Metazoa > Arthropoda > Malacostraca > Decapoda > Cancridae > Metacarcinus > Metacarcinus magister. Next base: position 79,903 of record JAPQNM010000298.1, read on the forward strand.
CAGGACTGCCTCCCTCACAGGAGACATTTAACATCTAGGAGGAAACACTACTTGAGGCCATTCTGAAGAGTTCGGAAAAGTGAACACCAAGTTGCCAATCTACTGTCATTCACTACATTTCCTCCCCAAGTCAGTACAGGAGGGTTGCCCAAACAGCACATGGCCAGGCTAGAATACTTAGAATCTATTTACTCTCGTATGGATGATAAACTTGTGCACTACTAGAGTGCAGATGATAACAAGACAAAATAATCTTATAAATGGACCACCAATTCCAGTGGTAGTTTAGGTTTTGTACTTGCCATCATCAAAGGGATAGATTCTAAATATCTATTTGCAAGTTGCACATAGGACTAACAGGCACTGCAGTGTTACAAATACATGCTCTTCAACAAACCCTTGTTGGTGTAAAGCCAGAGAGGCCCCAGTTGGCTCTCCCTCCAAGATGCTGCGACTGTGTTTAGCGCACAACAACCTAGTCTAACACAGAGCCCCGGCCACTGCACCCGCCACCCCACGGCACCGCCTACCACCCCACACCCCAGACTTGGGCGCGGCAAAGGTAAACACTTGAGGGCGAGGGAATTTTGAGGGGAGACTTGGGGGAGTGTTGAGTAATTGTACAGTTTCAACAGACCTCAGCTTATAGAAACTTCAGGTCCTTGTGTGATAGAGCAGTACATAAACAACGTTACAACTATATATATATGTAATGTTGCTCTTCTAATGCTGCTGCTGCTGCTGCTGCAGGGAAGGTCAGCATGGAGCAGGGAAAGCTGCATAGCTGCTGTAATTATCAAGTGTTGAAGCAGCAGCTTTGTTGACAGTTATAGGATTTGTGGGAGAAATGTCAACAGTGCACTGTACAGCTGACCGCTGGCACAAAAACTAGAGACAGCAAAGGTGAAACACCAGTTTACAACACTGATTAAAGAGCAATTAGTGATTTTTTTTTTTTTTCTATGGCAGCAAGTGTAAGCAGAAGCTACTGAGGGCAGTGGTGGAGGGTGGGCCATGGCGTGGGTGGTGACTGGTGGGTGGTGGTGGCCTGACCTGAGTGCACCACAGCCTTCTCCTCCTTCTCCTTCTCCTTCTCCTCCTCATGCTCCTGAGCCTCTGCCTCCTCCGTAATGGGAGGACAGGCCGGGGGAGTGTCCACCTCCATGCTCGTGGAGGAGAGGGCCAGTCGTTGCATCTTGTGAACCATCACGATTGCATGCATTAGTTGCTGCAAGAGACAAGGTACAGCCCTGTCATAGTCTTCTCACGGTGCCTCTGTCTGCACCTTCCTCAGCCTCATACAATATTACCAGGGTCCAAAACTCCCCTGTGGTGCTCCCTGGCATGTCCCTCCATAGTCATGTGTGTGTGGTGTGTGTGTGTGTGTGTGTGTGTGTGTGTGTGTGTGTGTTGTGTGTGTGTGTGTGTGTGTGGTGTGTGTGTGTGTGTGTGTGTGTGTGGTGTGTGTGTGTGTGTGTGTGTGTGTGTGTGTGTTTACCTAGTTGTGACATACAGGAAAAGAGTTATGGTCGTACTGTCCCGCCTCCATATCTACTATTATCCATCTTGGCATTATATGCCCTTATATTCCTTGCGTGGACCACTTCTGCATCCAAGTTGTTCCAGATTTCTAGGTTTCTGTGCAGAAAACTGTTCTTATTTGGTGTGTGTGTGTGTCATTGAGGATCACGCGCTGGACTCATGATGGCCAGATATTACCCTCCCGGAGAGAGCTTACAGCTCATTATAGCCCAATCTATGGTTAAGGCTGTGACCTTTCACACACCACACACCCCATCCTCTTGCTCAAGAAGGACAGTAACTGCTTGGTCATCAGTGAAACTTTGCACCTTGAGCAAGGCCTGAACTTGAGCCTGCCGAGTGACAGGCCGAAACGTTACCACCGAGCTACCAAGCAGTGTGTGTGTGTGTGTGTGTGTGTGTGTGTGTGTGTGTGTGTGTGTGTGTGTGTGTGTGTGTATTTACCTAGTTGTAACATACAGGAAAAGAGCTATGCTTATACTGTCCCGTCTCCAAATCTACTATTATCCACTTTGCTTTTGAAATCATGAATATTTCTTGCATTAATCACTTCTGCATCAAGTTTATTCCAGACTTCTATGCTTCTATATGGGAAGTTGTATTTCTTTATGTCCCTGTGTGTGTGTGTGTGTGTGTGTGTGTTAAATTTGCACTCTGCTACATGTATTCCTTTCACGGTCTACCAAATTAACTAAAAGTTAACTCCTCTGAGTTAGTATCATTGATTAAGATTAACTTTGAATATAAAAGGTTAATAGGAAATTCTTTCATGATAAAGTTTAGTATTTGTCATCCCTGATCTAACTGTCACCTGGAGCTGCAACCACACTAATGACCCATCAAGGTGTGTAATACCATGACTCATTATATTAATGTGATACAGGACACAGTATGTATGTTTACTTCTATTACATCACAGTAGTCTTTGTTGTAGTGGTAAGTGTACAAAGCAGATGGTTTCTTAAAAAAAACAACACTCCAGTATTTGTCAACCACAACACAAAACAAACTATTAGTTTTCATTACCTATAAGTGGTTTTGGTTCTTTTCTAACATACAATGACATCTCTGGCCTTTCTGACAAGTGTATTATTCAACATTTGAACTTGAGGATTTGGACAAACCCACCAGCCTCATTCAGTTTAAAATTAAAAAGCCAAAAAAATCCTGCAATACAAAACTAGTAGATTGGGGAAGGGAACTTGTTTCTTCTCATTCCTCCCAGAGGAGACATAGCTGTGTGCATGCCTCACCATCCACAGTAGGAGAAAAATACATACTGTTAGGATGATGATGGTAACAGTGCAGGACAGTACTATCAACTCTGTAATGAACCTTAATGCAGTTAACAAAGAGGCAGCTGAGGCAGCCTTGATTCCCCACGTTGTCTTTTCTCATCAAGTTAGACAACGGCAGAAAAACACCTGCATTCTGGTCAAAATCGTTTAAAGTACTACTACTGTCATCATTATTACTATCATCACAACTATATGAATTCACAGTCCACTATTTTCTCTTCCACACAAGCACGTTATGGAGACTTCAAACAGCTACCACTGAGTAAGTGATGATGGCAACACATTATTTACACTGTTGTGATCACAGGTGTCAAGAGCCATGAATGCAGGTGTGAGTGTGTGACCATTCCAGGTCAAGGAGGTTTAGTTTCCCTTCAAAACCTGTCAAGTGATGACCACCGAGTCACTGTCCTGCACATCACCACACAAAAACATTGAAGAACAAAACTGACTAATCTGTCAACACTCAGCCTCAGCAAGTAAGAAATCAGTAATTCATGGCATCTCTGAAGATGAAACGACTAACTCTACTGGCATAAGTCTGAGGAGCAGAACTCTTAAAAATGTTAAGTATACTGCTGGGTGGCAGATAATGCTGAAACCTGTTTCGTTAAGATCTTCACATCAGCCTTACGGCCCAAGCTTATTTTGTACTCTTTCCATCCATGTCATAATTCTGAAGAATCAACTTCACTGTTCTGAAAAGGTTTCTCTCAAAAAGTGGTCTACTATCTACCTCAGCCTTGTCAAATGTGCACTCCTCCATACATGAATACATATCCATAGTGCAGTCAGTGGTTAGCACACTCGGAACACAACTGAAAAATCCTGGGTTCTCCGGGCGGAGCAGAGAAAGACAGGCAAATTAAAGAGTGTATGGAGAAGAGGGAATGAGAACTTCCCTGCACCACCAGAGCCGAGATCAAGTTAATATCAAGCAAAGTTATGGTTTGAAATGTCAAGAAAATTTCAAATCATGCAGATTAATATCACTCCTTAGGAGCTCAGAGATTAACAAAATGTTCAAATTCAGATCCCTTTCTACTGGAAGCCTTGAGTGTATTCCATGGGCTCTACACTCGTGTCATTCCTAACTTGGTTCCTGAAGGGCCAGTCACATTAAGATTACAACTTATTTGTCACCACCTGTGACCAAAAATCAAGCGACTGGTCACTGAAACCAAATAGTTTTTTAGGTAGTCACAGGTGGTGGGCGAGTAGTTGTGTGACCGGTGGGTCACTAGTGGGCGTCTGGGCAGCGAGCAGTGTGGGTGTCACTTCGCATTGGTGGGCGACAACCTACAAATAGTTGGCCACTGGAGGGCCACTTGTCACCGAGTAGTCACCACTAATCGGCCACCGATAGTTGAATGAGTCGACTGATTGCCATCTGGTAGCCGACCTCCGGAAGAACCTCTGCCGACCAAATTGGTCAATGAGATCAGTTTTGCTCTGGCGACCACTTACGACCTTATTTGCGACTATCAACGACTTCCAAAGACCACCTGCAACTTCCCCGCGACCCTCTGGTGACAGGTGGTAAGCTTGGTGTGACTGGGCCTTAAGACAACTACTTCTTATGTGGCATGGTTGACAATATCCAAGGAACCCCCTAACCTGGCCCAGACTGCTCCTTGTGCCGCTCCATAAGTCCTAAGCTGCTCATCAGTTGGGTGGAAGAGGGACGGTTCAAGGATGTTTGGCACGGAACACTCATGTATCAACTGACTACTAATTATAAACATGTCTGGAGCAAGTATAATCCACTGTACATTGCCGATGGATCCACCAGTACATGAAATATTATATCATGCAATAGATACGTTTTCATCTGCAGAAAATTAATGCGCAATGAGGCTAAATGCAATTGGAGTGACTCTTGATCTTATGAATGAATCACAACACCTTGTAAATATTTTCAAGAAAACACACATGTATACATGAGGTACATACTCTGAATCAGCACTATCGTATTCATTCATCACACTAATATAAACATGCCAACAGAGTTCACCATGGCACTCATATGTCCAAACACCTTCACAAAAATTAGTATCCCATTTCAGTTCATCTCTGATACACTCTCATGAGATCTTCACACATACAGGGACAGTACATGCACCGGATGTGTTGTGTTTACTAAGAATGACTATGAAACACCCATATTGCACATGTTAATGAATATAAACAAGAACAGGTGCATCAGAGGTGATGGATATCATCCTGCTTCCTGTCATGTCTTGGTGCTGATAAGGGCAGAGCAACACTTCAAAAGTAGATCATCAACGATACTGATTTTACGTGTAATTACAATCACTGGAATTAATTCCCCAGAGAAAACATTGTGTGAGTGGATGGTTGATCAGTCCGGCTGAGTCAGGATCTGTCCTCAGCAATGGCATTACTGAATGAAATATAATTAACTTTCTACACTCCAACACTCGAATCATTTAGTAGTTTCAATTTCAGTTGTCACGCCCACCATATAAATAAATTTCTTCCACAAGGCATGTCATGTCAAGCATGTCACGTCATCTTCCTTGAATTACAGTGTCAATAGAACCATTCCATGTTAATAGATTCCAATTATACAAACTAACTATAAGGGTTTTCAGTCACAATTGGAGAAATTGATTCTGGAATAAATTCCTGCCCAGCTCTAGTTCTGACCTCATACTCATTTAGAGATTTTGCACCTCAAAAAAGTTTCATGTGGGCCAATGCAAGTCAGCTTACTTTCACACCTGACGAAATGCAACTTTATTTTAAGCCACAGAATTCATACGAGTCTACTGTTACCAGCCTTCCACCACCCCTTACCGTCCTTCTCATTGCAAGTTAATCTTTATTTATCAGCTATAAAGTGTCTAATATGCCTAGGAATATCAAACATGCCTAGATATCCATTTTGAGTTGTGGTAAGTTTTATTTAGGTTCAGGGTAGCAGGCTTATAGTGTAAAAAAAGTCTCGGTAACAATTTGCATTTTTCCCATTTAGAATCCATTGTAAATAATGACACTCAATGAGAATTGTTCTAAAATGATGCTGTTCCAGTAGGAGTTTGCCGCCTTAGGAATGGCACAAGTGTATTACTTTACTAATGCTACTGAATCACCAGAACAGACTAATGATGACATAGAATATTCACACACACGTCTGTCTTTAGTTGAATTAAAACAAAATTGCTACCAACAGGGCCATGATAACCCAAGCCTTGTGAGGCTCGGGGGAAGATCTTAGCGAAGAGAACTGAGTCCCAGCTCAAGTTTCAACATTACCTTGCACGCAGCCTACTGACCTCCAGCCTCAAACCTTATTTAAAGAAGAATATCATGGATCAACACCAAAAAGTAAGAAAACTGGTGTGAATTAATACAAAATATTTATATATATTTATGTATATATGTGAGATATATATATATATATATATATATATATATATATATATATATATATATATATATATATATATATATATATATACACTCACACACACAGTACATTCAATTAGTACAGATGTATTTTCAGACCAACAATTTTCATGTTTTTTGAAACATCAGAAATACACTTCGATGAGCACTTCCAAGTTGTGGTGTTTTGATAGCATTATCTTGCATCTTTGTAGTGTGTAATGGCAGCACACTCATCACTGCAAGGTGTCCCTCACAACTATTGCCTCAAGTACACTTAGGAAAACTTATGCTGCCATTAAACAGTACAAAGAATCAGATGCTACTATAAAAACATCATGGCTTTAATAAGTGCTCACGGAAGTGTATTTCTGAGGCAGTTTCAAAAAACACAAAAATTGACATTGTCTTTGAAAAAAACATCAACACTTTCTGCGTATACTGTATGCTGAAGAAAGGCCTGTCAAGTCCACCTCAGAACAAGAATGATCACCCATTATTAAGCAAAATAATAGAAAACGATTGAAAACTGAAGCTACATGAAGTACACAATGCAAATATTGTACAAGGAGGCACCAATATGCAATTCAGAAGCAATTTCGTCTTTTTAGTATGTGGTAGCAAAGACTGATGTTTTCTAGAGGAGTAAGAGGTGTGGCAAAGGAACAGCACCATGCCTTAGCTCCTCAGCGGCTGACAGGCCCGGCTAGGCGGAGAGAGCAAGAGAGAGAAAGAAAGAGAAAGAAAACAACAGGATGGTGATGGCTGAAAACAGGATCTATGTACAGTTCCTTGAGAGATCCAATTAATAAATATGTGAAATATGAATAAAAATTTTCAAAAAGGAGGAAGGGAGAGCATGCAGTGGCATCATATTTACCTTCCATCGGCTCTTAGCAAAGTTCTTCTTCAGCTGCTCTGAGACAGAGCTGTGGATGTTCCTGTCACTGGCAGCATTACCCGAGATCCTAGGGCAGAAGAGACAACTGTTTATCCTTAAACTTTATAACATGTTATAATCTCAGGCCGAGTGGTGTTCCCTTAGGGTTTTCATCCAAATTATGTGTCATTACTTATCAGGCACATGGCCTACTTCACTCTGTTGAAATGCAAAAACATGAACACCTTCCTGCCTTATTGCATGAAATATGATTAGGCTTCATGATGATCACGTGAAATGGAGGCCAAAAATATGGCTGAATACAAACATTTTTCCATCCATATCATGCTCCTCTAGAACAAAGGTTCCCAAACTGTGAGTCAAGGTCACCTGGGGGGCCGTGTAATGTTTCCAAGAAGGGACATGAAGGAGTTTGAAAAGTAAGAGTTTCAATTGAACTGAAAGTTACATAGCAATATACTGGAAGCTTTTAAGTGTTCACTTATTTTTTCCTTTAGTTCTTGGCATCATTACATTAATTATTACTATATAAATACACATGATAGGGTCACAGACAGTATCATATTTTGGTCAAAGGGGCCACATAAAAAAAAAAAAAATTGGGAACAGCAGCTCTAGAGGATAAAAAGAGCAAGAAAAGTTCTCAAGAGAATTTCAGTTTTGGAAATAATTATGCTATTTACTGAACAATACTCAAACTACATGCCAACAGTTTCCATGTAGCTCTATCTATGACACCTTACTCCCTCCAGGAAGGCCACGAAGGGAGTGGCCACAGCATAAGAACCTCCATCTCCCTCTATCCATACACTCCTTCCTCACGGGTTCAAGTCCTCCCTCTCTACTCCCACTTGTGTCATGCATGTTTACTTCTTTATCCTATCCTTATCTACCAATTAGCCTTCCTCTCCTACTAGAACCCTCAATTTCACTCACATTTGTTCACAATCTTTTTACTCTTCTTCTCAATATGGTTAAACCACATCAATGTATTTCTTTCAACCCATTCCACCACTCCATATTTCACACCATTTGCAAGAGTTTCCTTGCTGCCTCTTCCATACATGCTTTCATTGCTCTCACCCTCCCATCTTGTCACGCCACTTGTTCCTCTCAGATAACTCCTTTTCACAGCACACATTCTTGACTGCTGCGCCCTATTTCATGTCCAAATCTCTGATCCACATCAGTAGGAAAATACATACTATTCCTTAAACATCTCTTTACCTCCATGGACACATTCCTTTCTCTCATAACCCTTGCAAGTGATTCTACAAGATGCCAACTTTTCACATCCCTCTTATGTTTCCTTCTATAACTACATGTTTGCATAACAATGTTCATAAATAAGCTTTTTTCACTTCCTCCATTCTCTCTCCTCTTTAAAGTACCTCACACTTCCCTACTACTGCCACACTCACCCTATAAGGCGTATTGAAGTCACACACTTCTACTTTCTTTCTCTTTGCTACAGTGCTCGGCTCATGGCCTACAGGTTATGAGTTTGATCCTGGCTCACGGCAGCTTCTTGGTGAGAGTGTTACCTCTCTCATTAACTCTATATAGTCTAACAACAACCTAGCTCAGGGATTATTGATCTTAATCTCCTTTCTTTAAAAACCATCACCTTTCTTTTCCCGACATTCACTTTTGGCTTCCTTCTCTCACACACACACACACACACACACACACACACACACACACACACACACACACACACACACACACACACACACACACACACACACTAAAAATTCATCCACCACTCTAAAGTTTCCTTTAATAGTGTCATCTGCAAACAGACTTGCACTGTAGATTATCTGTGGCTCTCATTCAGGATGATGAAAATGTATTCTTCATTTATAATCTGGGTACATCAATGACATGTTCACTTCTGATTTTAAATTGACATCACCATCATTACATAGTAACCCCAATCCATGATCCACAACACACCAAAATCTCAACTGAGCCACTCTATCACCATCATCAAACTTGTGTCTGCGGTGTTCTTCACGTTCTTAGGCAGCGGTGTGTGTGTGTGTGTGTGTGTGTGTGTGTGTGTGTGTGTGTGGTTACCTGCATACCCATCACACACTCAACCCCATCAAAAGGCAGCAGTTTGTCTCCAAAGGCATATCAGAGCCTTGGCATCATGTATGTCTGTGCCTTACATGTATAACTTAGCACTGCACCAACCTTCCAAGTCCTGGTAAGCACTATTGCCACCTACGCCGGCTGTCACACCACCACCACCACTCACCATGGGTGGTTGAGAGACTGCTTACAGGTGTACCGCCTCTCCACATCAACGCACATCAATTGGCGGATGAAATCTTTAGCAGAATCACTGATCTCATCCCAGTAAGGCGAATCAAACTCAAATTCACCTGCAAACATTACAAGTGTGACATGACTTAATAATATAATGAGTAATGCTACAAAGATGTCACCATTCCCCATCAAACCAATAACTTATATATTTCATAAGAGGGACAAATACTGGTGTGACTTGCAGTGAAAATGGGGCCGGGACACTGTAAGCTTTCTCAATGATTAAGAAAGAAAATTGTGTTTTGATCGATCAAACCTCGGGAAAGACTTTTGTAATCATGTTATTGTGACAAAGCAGTGGTTGAGTAAGACTTGGTTTTATGGGAACACCCACAACCCACAACCCACTACAGAACACACTGGAAGCCTCATACGAATTGACCATTTTTAAAAGTATCTACAATGCTTATTTTTTCATTACTCTAAAAAATATACTTGTCTTCCTTTGGTTACATTACTACAAAATAACAGTGCTGTATTTTTCTTAGCATGTAATACACACTTTTGTTTAGAAATATTACCATTACAATCATCCAATGCATTATGAGCCACATGTAAACATTATCTGCAGGAGGTGATGAACCCAGAAGTTGGTTCACTACAATGTTGTTTATACTAATCAGGATTCTTATGCAGTTTCTTTCAAATCTTAAATGTACAAAAGTGGAAAAGAAGTACAAGTCAGCAAATTTATGCATCACAAAACAACTTTCATCTCACAGCGTAATACAATCCAACTATTACAATCCCAAGAGCAACAAAATACCAGTGTCAAACCTTTAAGAATCTGTGCAAAGAGGTTGGCATCATTTTCATCATAGAATGGAGGGTAACCACAGAGGAGGATATAGGCAATGACTCCTATACTCCACACATCCACTGCCTTCCCGTAGGGCTTCTGAGCCAACACCTCCGGGGCTGTGAGGAGACAAGGGGGTTAGTTTAGTGCTGAAGGGATGATCCACCTTACATTCTACAAGCCTTGTACCAAATGAAAAAGAGAGAAGACATGAAGCAGGAACATTGCAGTGTATCTAAAATATTAAGAGAGGTTGCCGCAAGATGAAACCGCTGATGTAGTTTTGGAGAAATTCTACAGCAACTTGAGCATTACCTCTTCATAACATATCATTTCAATACATATTCAGAAGGCTCCCAGGTGGTGGCCTAGTGGCAGTCGGGCATACCAGCTCAGGGATGAAGTAGTCAGATGGGGGAGGAGTAGGAGGAATATGCCCAGTATCATCCAAAGTAGAGTTAGTAGCAAAGGTTTGAGCGAAGAGTTCAGTGTTGCAGAAATCAATAGAAAAAGTATTAGAGGAAGTGTCAAGACACTCAAGGTCGTCTTCAGAGGGGCAATCCGACCTGGGGACATTTGTGGTCCTCTCCCCAGATGGAGACTCCGAGGTTGGGCGTGGTGAGGTCATTATATAAAATTGAGTTGAAGTGTTGTGTAAGTAATAGTTGAAGTTGTGTTTAGAGGGCAGGCTACAGCTGCTCTCTTGTGTTAATAAGACACTAAGGGAACCGGGAAGAGAGGACATGGGGAATCACACAGTCTGCAGCACTGACTACATCCCCGTAAGTACAGTACCTCTCCTGGAGTATTCCACCGGGCAGCAGGTGTCTACTGCCTACTCCATCTATTTATTCCCATCCTTTGTATTCCATCCACTCGCACAACTTTCATCATGATAAAAGGCAAGTTAGAGTCCATTAAAAGTTAAAAAGTGTCATCTATACATCCACATCTTTTCCATTCTATTCCATCATAACTCTTTGCACACTTCCTTAATCCAGGACTCTTGCATCAGCCTCAACCCAACCTTTGCACTCACCAACATAGCCTGGCGTGCCACAGGCTGTTGCCATGATGCCCGAGTCTTCCATCTTGCTCAGCCCAAAGTCACTAATCATGATCTTGCTGTCCTCATCTTGGCTGAAGTACAGAAGGTTCTCAGGCTGCAGAGGAAAGTGTCCAGGATGAAAATGTAAGTGTACACAATAACAACAACACCACACCAAATAATTACGTTGAATATAAATGTAAGAATGAACCAGTCAGTATCTTTAATCTATTATCCAATTTTACGCCCAAAGGGACTACATTAGCTAATGTATTAAGAAAAAAGAAATCTGGTTTTCTGAAGGAACCTAACAGCTTCTCTTCTCCCATTGTTTACCTCACAGCCTCAAACCTGTCTATTCATGCATACAGAAAGGTATTTAAAAGTGAACTGTGTACATAGTATGCTCCACTGAAGACAATTGATGGTTCCTCACCTTCAGGTCCCTGTGTACAACTCCTTGATCATGCATGTAGTCCACAGCCTCAAGCACTTGTCGGATGAGATCTGCTGCATCCTTCTCAGTGTAGGATCCTTTCTCGACGATGCGGTCAAAAAGCTCTCCTCCAGTGACCCTAGGAAGAAGTTAGTGCTGCAGTGCTTCTGTGTGTGTGTGTGTGTGTGTGTGTGTGTGTGTGTATGTGTTTGTGTGATGTGTTTTTCTAACCTTTTATGTTCAGTAGGAAGAGGAGTGTCCATGTAATAGTTTTGTTAATATACAAAACTCTGTGGCTTATTGATAAATGAGAAAAATCTCTCAAAAATGTTGGCAAAAAACATACACAAGCAGAAGTACCAAAGATATGAATGTCGGAGTGTAAAGACAACAGGTGAGAGTAGTAGTAGTAATGATGACATAAAAATGAACTAATAATCATAATAATAATGAAAGTGCTGGTACTAAATGCAGTAAACAAGTGTGATATGACTACAGATAAATCACGAGGCCTGAGTCCCATGTTCAACCCATGAGGGATGAGTCAGACACATTGCTTGACTCACTGCTCCTCAAACACATCATCACCTGCATCACCTACACACACCTGCATCACCTCCCTCCACTACACACTTGTTACCTACAACCCTCACATTCCATCACCATTATTGTCACAAATATTACATTTTTTTCCCAAGGCCTTAATGTGTGTTGTATTTCAGTGGAGTATATTTTTTAAAATAAAATATGATTACAAAAAATAATCCATGTGTGTGTGTGTGTGTGTCCTTGTGTGGCTCAACAGTCAACAGGAAGCTGGAGAAAGTTTGAAATGTAAACAAAAAATCAAAGTTAAAAGTTAAATTGATTTAGAAAATCTATATTCAGCTGCAGATGGAACCACTGAATAACTTATTTCAGAATTATGACATGAAGTTTTTTTTATTCTATATAAAGTACAGAATGATCATGGTTATATGAAAAAAATATATTTGAAAACCGAGATCTTTGATGTCAACATTAAGCCTATTTATCCTACCTTATCCAATTCTGTTTTGTCTTGACAACAACTAATACTTATGTACTTATCTCTTAACTAGGAAGGGAAGGTAAAAATTCCCATCACTTAAAGCTAATAATAATACATCACTCTGGCATGCTTCTAAAGAGGTAGATAGAATCATAAAGGACAAACACTTATTATGGTGATGAAAAAAAAACCACCTGACTTTTTTGATTAACATGAAATATCTTGGGAAAAAATAACAAGCTTTCACCAACATGGTTGAGAGAGAGAGTGAGTGAGTGAGTGAGGGAGTCATGTGTGAGGAGGAGGTGGTGCTTTAGCCTCGCTTTATCAACACTCATACAAAATCAAGTGCAAGGAAATCTAAAACACTACAGGGAACGAATACTCTATAGAGAATCTATGGTAGTAATAAGTGGGATGTTAGAGTGATGCTAAAACAGTTTACAATCAAAAGTCTTCACAACATCAAGAGTAAAATCTAACATCACAAAGGGAGACTATATATTTTATATGAAGTACAATGAAGGTTATTTGAAATGCAATTGAAGGTCAGCGCATCACCGAACCAAGAAGTTTGTTATAAGGTAAAACTTTTAAATGGGCCTCCTTTATAATTGTATTGAATTTAATATATAAGGAAAATCAATAAAATTATAGAAACTTTTGGGTGAGCTTGAGTTTGTATGTAGCGTTTGATATGGAAAAAACAATTCTAACGTTGGTTTTGCGCGTGTGTGTGTGTGTGTGTGTGTGTGTGTGTGTGTGTGTGTGTGTGTGTGTGTGTGTGACATCAGTTGATAAATAGTAGTACACGTTTCCAATACAAGACAATATTGTAAACTATTATCAGGACAAGACATTACAGTTAAGTTGAGCCAATGTCTTCATGCTTCGTGACTCAAACACATAATGAATGTCACTTGTGAGCTCGTGTTTGTGAGTGTAAAATTGCTCTGAGGTGCATTGCATTGTTACAAACAGGAAGACAAAAAAAATAAAGCTTATAATTGCAAGAAGTTAAAAACAAGCTAAGCATAATCTTCATACAAAATTCAAAGTAATTGGAAAGGTCATTACTTTTTTTCATACTTAGCAAGCCTCATTAAAACTCACAAATTACAGCATTATAATATCATAACAAGTCTGTAGTAATAACTAAGCCAGTGATAATCTCAACTTCATGAAATGCACTGCAAACACTGGTTACAATACACATACTTTCACAAATAATCAGAACATAAACACAAACATGAACTGCAAAGGGAAAAACAGGCTATCACTTCGAACTGAAAACAAAAGAATAACAAAACCACAGTCTTGACGAAATAATAAAACTCGCCAGCCACAAAATTTCACACCACTGTTAAATGATTTGAAAGAAAACAATCCAATGAACTGGAGATTAAAACTATAGAAAATATTAACTTTGTGTATCACAGTCTACTTCACAGATGTTATCAGGCAATGCTGTGACATCAACATCAACATCAACTCCATCCCTTCACCTTCCCTACCACCGCCTAATGAACGTAGAAACACTAGACACACACATACAATACCATACCAAGGCTGCCAGTGTGGTCTTGCAGCTGTGCACAAAGATATACCTCCATGGATAAACTTTCCTAAAAATTCCACAACCTCCAACCTACACACACTAAAGGAGGGAAGCAAGCCACCTAAAAACTTGATATTTTACTCTGGACAACTCTTGATTTTCATAATGTCAAAAAAAAAAAGACATTTTATCTCTACAGCCATTAGCAAGTCCCTCTTTATATAGGGAAATAAAAGTAGGAAATTGTTTGTTTTATCCTTAAATTGGTTAATTCCTGAAACTGTGTGTAACAAAAAAAAATAAGTAAAAGCAAGAGAAAGAAAAAGTAATCCAAATAACTATACTAACTATAATGAAAAAGACAAGACACAAAGGAATAATGAAGAAATATTATCAGAAAGTGATATTTAAGTCTGACCTCATCACAGGAGAAAGCTGAACTAATTATAATGTGACAGGAAAATCAATGCATTGTCATAAATCTTAACGAAAGAAGAAGGCAGGTTGTTGTAGTTTGGTGGTAGTGGTAGTGGCAGTAGTAGTAATAATAGTAATAGTAGTAGTAGTAGAATAGTAGTATTAGTATGGTATCAGAATGTCTGGAACAATAGTAATCATCTCAGCAGGTTAATAATGACAAGAGAGAGAGATTGTACGTAACAGTAAGACAGTTATGTGAATATGTTACACTATGCAGAGGAAACATGTAGTGTTGCAGAGAAAGAGACTTATTCAAGGTGTAACTGAGACACTGAAGCTAATGGGAGAAGTTGTAGTATTGTGAGGGCAAGACAGAGCTATAAATGACAGCAGAGGTTTGGGTAAAGGGTTGTGCTCAGACTGTTAATGAATGTGGAAGTTGTGAAGGAAAAGTGTGTAGCGGAAGGAGTGGCCAATGGAGGGTGCTGGAAGTGGTGTAAGGAAAGGAAAGGGAAGGCAGAATGTTGTGAAGGGCCCGACGGTCTGCCAGGACTGCTGTGAGCTGGGAGGGAAGGCTGGAAAATTGTCAGGAGGGTAATAGCAGGCTGGAGGGACAGGTGAGAGATTAGGAAAGTCCAGCACTTGACAATCGATCGGCTCTCGCGGCGACGGCAGTGTTGGAGAAGGAGGAGGAGGAGGTAGTGGAAAATCGGGTGGAATATTGTGGTGGTGGTGGTAGTAGTGAACTATATGGAGATAAATATTTGGTAAGGTGAAAGGTTGAAAATATTCGTAAAAACTAAAGTCCCATCCACACTCATTACCTAGATCCTTATTTAGGTGTAAGCAGACACTGTAACCCTTTTTCTCGCCTACCAGAAACCCAGCTCTTTTTCCACTAATCCTTCCCTGCACCACCACACATCCCTGCCTTCATCCTTCAGATTAACCAGCTCCAAATACAATTAAACTCTAGAATGAATTTGCTTCCTATCCCTTCAGCATGAACACAATGTCGATGGTAAGACACAATAACACTCATCGTGAAGTTCAATGGGAGTCTCAGACGGCGGGGTGCGAGTTCAAGGGTAAACAAACCAGCGTCGCCCGGCTGTCGCTAAACTCTACGGACACCACCAGTCACATTTCATTACCTCAGTGCTCCCGCCAAGTGTTCTGAATGTATGTAATATAAATTATGAAGACTCACACTGGAATAGGGAAAATTTATGCAAATCACGATTCCTAGATATCCTTTCAATTTTTTATTGTTTTGGAAAATAATGCAGTGTAATGCTACTTTGCACAGGTTGTAATAGTGTACACTGACTGTGAACTTTAACCTCACAACGAGCACGGCAAACAAGTATTGCCCGATGGATGCACTGAAAAGGCCAGACACTTGCCTGTGTTCCTCTCTGCGTATTCTTAAAGCAGACGTGTTCCTTTCTCTTGCCTTCCCCCTTTACACTACACCCTCCCACCGGCCTCCCTTGACTGAAGAGGCCCGCACCACATACATACAAAGCTCCGATCCTAATGAAAAGTTGCCGTTCACAAACAAACATCGTTCCTTATCAGAATCAGAGTCCCGATCTCGGCGGGGTCGGCAGCGGCGGCGGACAGAGTTCACCGTCTCCTTTAAGAGTAAACAGCTTCCTGCCTCACTCGTCCCCCCCCTCTCTCTCTCTCTCTCTCTCTCTCTCTCTCTCTCTCTCTCTCTCTCTCTCTCTCTCTCTCTCTCTCTCTCTCTCTCTCTCTCTCTCTCTCTCTCTCTCTCTCTCTCTCTCTCCGATCTGGAAATTGTTTGTGTGTGCTTGTGTTAAATATTTGTCCGAGATTTATAAGTAGGAGCAGAGCCGCCCGTCGCCTACCCTCGGCGTGAACTCTGAACTTCTCTTTTAAAACTGGTGTACGCGTCAACAGGGGTTGCGCACTGCATCTATTATTAATGTTACCGTTGGCCGAGGGTTCAGCCTGACCCCAAGTACAGGCGTCGACAACACTACCTCGCTTCGAGCACACAAGTGATGCTGCTTCATGTAGAGTTCCAACAAAGAAATACCTGAATTAAGTGCCTTTTACTTTGTACGTAAATATGAAGTACTGCAGTTATTAAGGTGGCGAATATTTTTTCAATAGTATCTGTACATAAGTTTATTCTTTGTTTAAGGAAGGCACTTTCTTTTATTCTTTAGTTGAGCCTGAAGTGATTCTGTGTCATGTGATTCATAGTATGGCGGAGGTTTTGTGGAGCTGTACGTGAGAGGCGGTGTGCGGGAGGCAGTGTCGGGCGAGTTGAAGCAATGCCAAGACTGTTCCATGCAGTTGGAGTGGTGGTGGGGGTGGAGGGAGTCGGGTCGGGTAGTGTGAGGAGGGAGACTGGCGCCTAGATGCAAGCAGACACTAGGAGGAGACAAAGGCTTGCGATAACCAGAAATTACTAGAGCATAAGACTATGGGAGAAAACGAGCACCAACTTGCAAGGAAGCACGACTAAAGGAAACAAACCAACCACTTACTACCAGCCACTTGGAGACTACCTGTGCGGGGACAGATGACTGCTAGCGGGCATTACGCGACGGCAGGGCCGGGGAAAGGGACTTACAAACACAGGGCGATGTGACGCAGCTCCGGGCCAATTAAGGGAGATTACAGTGTGGCTGGAGGGAGTTGTAACAGGAAGAACGGAAGGGGGGTAGGGAGGGGCTAACATCGTTAACAGTGGAGAAACAACAGAGATGAACAACAAACACTTGGAAAATAAACACAAAGAGGAAGTGGTTCAAGTGAGAGGAAAAAGCAAGGTCTTACGGCAGCTAAGACGACCCGACCCGACTCGCCCGCCCACTCACCGCCCACACACCGCCCGTACGCTCACTTGCCTCCCCGCCCACGCGTTCTAACTCCCCCACACTGCAGGAACCCCAAACACAACACTAGCTTCGGCTAACAACGCACGGCTACAATAGTTCCCAGGTAATCTTCGGCGTGGCTCGCGGCGCCACCCCAAGGCCTCCCCACATCCCCACACCCGCCCCCCGCCCACCCCACCACAACCCTCGTGACCCGAGGCTCACACGATCAGCTTCCCATTTCAACTCAATTCAAAAAATGTCAGCTGATGGAGCCAAAACGTCAAACACGATCCTGCCACTCCTCACAGGTGCAGAGTGCATTATGAATAAATAAATGAATAATATATATATATATATATATATATATATATATATATATATATAGATATATATATATATATATATATATATATATATATATATATATATATATATACGTATACATATACATATTGTAAGGAGTATTTATGCTGACCAAACCAATTTAGTATCACCCAAACAGCGTTGGGGTCGGTAAGGATCAGCTGCAGACTGAGGCTGTGGTAATGACTGCAATGTGAGGCAGATGGAACAAGCTTAACTACCTGCGACGGGCCGCCAGACGCCGCCGCTGTGATGCACTTCAAGGAAAACCGTGGAAGCGAGAAAAAAAACATGAAAGTATTGTAAAAAATGTAAATTTCATTCATGCAAATTTCCTGAAGTAATTATATATAATGGGAGCTGTAAGAGATGGGCGGAGCAGTGCGAGCCATGCCGGGGGGGGGAGGGGATGCAAAGACAATCTCTCTCTCTCTCTCTCTCTCTCTCTCTCTCTCTCTCTCTCTCTCTCTCTCTCTCTCTCTCTCTCTCTCTCTCTCTCTCTCTCTCTCTCTCCCCCTCTCACATACTCTCTCACATACTCACACACACACACACACACACACACACACACACAGACACACGCACACACACACACACACAACGTCTGAATGGGGAGGGCCTGGAGTCGGTCCTGGCGGGCGATAGGCGGGGTGTGGGCGGGATGAGGGCGGGGTGTGGGCGGCCCTTCAAGTTTAGGGATGAGATAGGGAGGGAGGGAAGGGTAGTCCAGCCATCGTTTATCGTACAGAGGTGTGGGCGGGCGGGCGGGCGGGCGGGCGGGCGGGCGGGCGGGCCTTATAGTAGACAAAGGCTTGTATGACGCCTTGGAGTGTAGAGAGCAGCAAAAGATAAGTCAGAGCTGCCAACATAAATCAAGATGTATAAATATATAAGTCACGAGCTGCCAACAGGACCAATTGGAAGATATATAATAGACTGCGTCACGATGCACTATAACAAGCTCTCGTGTGCAGCGCAATTACTTACAATTCCATTACCAAATAGACTTTGTGTTTATCTTCAAACGTTTCTAAGAGCTGAACTATGTTGGGGTGCGTTAGCCTGCAAGACAGAAGAATAAACGGGATGAGAGGCGAGGAAGGTTGGTTCCTGCTCGTGCCAGCCGCCGGGTCGGTGAAGGAACGGAATGAAGGTCCTAAAGAATGCCTCACTCACCCACCCTTGACTTTCCTTTACCCTGGAGTGACTCATTCCCCGAGCTTCACTCCATCCTTCATCACCTAATCCCCGGCCGGCCAACCTCAGAAACAAAGCAAGTTCTTTAGCACCAGGGAGTTCCCCGTCGAGATGCAGTGGTGCCACGTGTTGCAGATGTCTGTCAGGACTGAGAGAGTGTGTTGCTCTGTTAGTAAGGTGGAGGTGGCAGCGTCGCGGAGAAACCTGGAAACTGCCTCACTCTCGATGCAAGTGTCGAAACAAGACACATTATCGCGATGCAAGCAAATCAATATTGAAAGTTATTGTCAAATATAAATTGACAAACTTTAGTCTTTCCAATATGAAATTTAATCACGATAAACCATGAGAGCGGCGGAAATAAAAGGAAATAATAGTAAAAAGAGCCGCGAGTCATTTGTTTTGAGGCGCGTCCAGGTTCCGCCGCTGTTGCCCGAACCGTCGCGGGCTGCGGCCAGAGAAAGAGAATGGTCAACTCCAGACTTGGGCGGCAGCCATTGCAATATTTACTACAGCACTGATTGTATCTTGATTAATGGTACCACTGCAGCTTAATGCAACACACTACACAGGCACCAATTGCACATCATCAACTGTTATTTGCAATTCAACCAATCCGTCAAGGTTTACAATTCTTTATACATCGTTTGTGGAAACCATTATCATTTATGACTTTAAGTAAGTGAATGGCGCCGTTAAGGGGGGGGAGGGTGACCAGTCTGACTCCCTGGCCCGGGCCGCGGCGTGGTGGGGGGGGGAGGGGGCTGCAGGTACTTACAACTCGATGACGAGGTAAACGTGTTCAATGTCCTCGTACGTGTCCATCAGCTGCACAATGTTGGGGTGGCGGAGTCTGCAAAGGTCCCCCGCGTTATGGTCACTCACACTGCGTCGCCCAGTACTCATGGAGACTCACACTGCATACTCATGACTCATCACACACACTCATAAGGACCACTCATGTGTACTTGAAGCTCCTCACATTCACTGATCGAACTAGTTACTCATATTGACTCATTCTACCGTCCGCTCCTCAACGCTTGTCTCATACTTATGGCGACTTGATCTCATTCTGTCCCTTCGAATCCTTGACTGACACACACACACACACACACACACACACACACACACACACACACACCACACACACACACCATATCACTCAAGGCCTATTCCTCATTCAATCTCACTCACTCATTCATTCATTAATTTCCTCCCTCCCTACTTGACTTACTCATTCATTCATACATTAATTATCTTACTCACTCACTCTAGTTTCCCTCCCTCTCTCCCCCATTCATTATTTCATTCATTAGTTTGCTCTCCCTCCCTCCCTCCCTCCCTCCCTCCCTCCCTCCCTCCCTCCCTCCCTCCCTGAAACCTGCCTCCCTGCCCTACGTTAGTACGTGCCCCACCCATTCAAGGCTCCACGCACACCCTCCATTCATGATTATTTACACAGGTCTTTCACGGCTCAAGGTAACCACACACACACACACACACACACACACACACACACACACACACACACACACACACACACACACACACACACACACACACACACACACACACAAAACAGGTGACGTCACAAATCAAGATGGTGATATCAGTCATACCAACATATATAAAAATTAAAGATAAATTGTTGAACTAATTTTATCATGCCAGATTGAAGAAAAAAAAAGAAAGAAATAAAAAGAGGTGAGACTTAAGAGTATGAATGTTAGTTTATGAACCACAAGGAAAAGGAAAATGTTATACCTTAGACTAGGACTTAATTATATTAGAATCTTTATTACACCAAAGACTCTAAATTGAACAAAGGAAGAGCGAGATGCAATATCAAGTCATAATAATAATAATAATAATAATAATAATGACAATAGTTTCAAGTGACTGTATTGCTTATCACTCTTCCTTTGTAGATTGTTTAGAATGTTAGAAAAGTGAATTAATAAGGAAACAAAGCATTACGTTCAGTCTACTAACGTTCGTCCTTTCACACAGACAACGTCAAATTAGACTGAACGCAATGCAAAGAACCACAATATAAAAAAAAAGAATTAACAAGAGAGAGAAAGACTAACCAATTAATTTAAGGAAACATGACAGTTACCACCCTCAAAATCAAGAAAGAGAGGCAGTGTTTTTAAAAGATTTGAAGTTAGTATCATATTTTACATCAAAACATTATTTAATACCTATAATTCAAGGTTGTATTAGGCCAGGTAAGGTGGTGTTAATAAGCATTTAGTAAATTTAGTTGAGAAATCAGATAAGTACGATCCCAAATACACATATAAAGAGGTAATTAAAAAGGAGTTTAAATAGGGAGTGGTGAGGAAACCGTTAATGGAAAGTTGAATTAATTAAGAATAGAGTAAAAATATATGAACATGAGAGAGAGAGAGAGAGAGAGAGAGAGAGAGAGAGAGAGAGAGAGAGAGAGAGAGAGAGAGAGAGAGAGAGAGAGAGAGAGAGAGAGAGAGAGAGAGAGAGAGAGGATGAGAGAGGATGAGAGAGAAAGACACCGACCTCCGTAGAACTTTTATCTCGTTCTCAAGGGAGTCTTCCTTCCCTTTGAGCGCCTTCTTGTCGATAATCTTGATGGCCACCACAGTGGACGGATCATCCTTCACCTCCGCGAGACGCACCTGAGAAAACGCGCCTCTGCAACGGGAAAAAAGAAGGAAAATATTACTACAAGGGAAACTATACCTCAATAAGACACAAAATATATATTACTACTTATATGAGGAAATAATAACAAAGAATAAGGGTTAATAATACTAATAATAATAATAATAATAATAATAATAATAATAATATGTTAATACACCTATAAGTTAAGGAAAAAATATATTAAAACGTCAATTGATAGATAGGACATACCAGGGAGAAAAAAAAAGGAAAAATATTATTATATGAAGAATTGCAGCTCACAAAAAAAAATTAATAAAAAAATGTAAATAAATAATATGAAACGAAGATTATCATTTGGAAAAAAAAAAAAACCCAACTCACATCCAAATAAAACGTCTCATTCGGGGTATATAAAAAAAAAGGAAAATATTACAAAAATAAGGAATATTCTTTTACTTTTACACGAATCAGGAAAAAAAAACTAAAGACATCCAACTATAAACTGAGGAAACTTTCTACATAAGATAAAAATTATAGCCAGTATGGAAGGAAAAATTGGCCGTACGAGGAAAGTTTTTTCTTTCTACATGTTAATGACACAGAAAAACGGCTCTAAGAACTATGTATATAAAAAAAAATGAAACTTGATCGTCACGTCTTGAAAAAAAAGTATGTAAAAGAAGATTTTCAAAAGAGAATCGGCAACGCGCACGTCAGGGAAATAACCGAAAATGATTGATGGAAAAAAAAGAGGAAAACACTATAAAAAAAAAAGATAGAAAACAAGCTATGGAAAAAAAAAGTCCTTTGGGAAAATATGAAAAAAACGTATCATTAGGGAAAACTGGAATTAATTAAAAATAAATGTACTCCGCACATTCTGATTGGACGAGAAGCCTCAACGCTGCACGATCATTGGCTCACATAAAGACACACGCGGGAAAGGCTTTCACCTGATTGGTTAAGCTCTTGCATGTCCTCCATTTCGAGTCACGCCATTGGTTGATTTCAAGGACGTGCTTTCCCTGCTCTCCCACTTTCCAGTCACGTGATTGGTGACTCTTCAAGGGAAACTATCTGATTGGTAACATTTATAAAGGGAAAATGTATGTGATTGTATACTTTCATGGAGATACGTGATTGGTGACACATTTGATTGTTAGTTTCTTGTTGGATGAGAGTTGAGTTTGCACGAGGAAGCCACGCGTCCAATGGCGCCCCGTGAGACTGGTGATGTGATGGCCTGTTAGTCATGCAGTCAGTCATGCAGTCATTCATTAATCAATTCATTCACTCATTCAGTCACCCAGTCAGTCATTCACTAATTCATTCATTCATTCATTCAGTCAGTTAATCAGTCAGTGAGTCAGTCAGTCATTAATGAGACTTAATGTGACTTTTTGTTTAGAAAAAGCTTAAAGGCAAATGTTAAGTAACTTAAAAACGTAATATTTAGTTACATTCGTTTAACACATTAAAAATATCAGTGAGTTATCAATTTTTAGAGGTCAAAAGCCAGTAATTTAATAATTTAGAGACGTCAAAATCCTGTTATTTATTAATATTAATAATTTTGAAACATTGAATAAGTTATTTATTCACTTAATGAACGTGAAAATAGATTGATTTCTTCATTTCAAACTTTGCGTTCTAACCATAAAAGAAGCAAATGCGCGTCTTATCACTCTAAATGCCTTCCACATTTTAGTGGTGACCTGTGACCCAGTTCACGCCAACAGGTCACACACAAAGTGATCGGTGGCAAACCTTCCTGTGTGGCGCCTCAAACCTTATCTTCGCGCCTCGGGGACCACAGCTGCGCCGCCGGACGCCAGGCCACGCCACGCCACGCCACGCCACGCCACGCCAGGGAAAACCCTTCACAACATTTTATAAATTGTTCCAAATAATGATTACCACCGGATCAAATATCATATGGAAGGATGATTTTATATATATTTTACGTATTGAATAATCCTTTAAAATATAAACCTGTAAGAGCGGATATAACATAACGTTTGGGAGTACAGATTAACAGTTTCAAAAAAAAAATTCTTGCATAAATAAATAAATATTCGGTTGAAATATTTAAGGAAGCGTTTTTTCATATATACTTAACACGTTTCATTAATACATTTGGAGTTAATGTTTCCACGAAGGAGTATAACATTATTTTGTGGAATACAGTTTTTTTCATTACTTGTAAAAAAATAAATAGAATAAAACACATCAATTAGTTATTTAATCAAACCCTTTCCAGTAATACTTTTTAACACATATAATCGTAACACCTTAACGAGTCCTTACTAACACATGGACGAGGCGATGTTACGTGGCAGTGATATAACACGTGTACAGCACAACATTAACACACTTGTACACCACCGACACACACTTGTACACCACCGACACACACTTGTACACCACCGACACACACTTGTACACCATTAATACACTTTACATTACTTTATTTTACTACTACTACTACTACAACTGTTACTACTACTTTTTTTTTCTCTCTCTCTCTCTCTCTCTCTCTCTCTCTCTCTCTCTCTCTCTCTCTCTCTCTCTCTCTCTCTCTCAACGTCGAGGACAAACAGTGAAGGCGACAGGAAGCTGCCCAGTGGTTAAGATTGTCACTTAAAGGTCAAACATATGAAGGAAACATTGATATCACTCCAGGATGTTAGGATATGGAGATTAGCCTGTATGCATGTATGTATGTATGTATGTATGTATGTCTAGCTGCCTCAAAAGCTTCACAATCACAAGTTCAAATTCGATGAAACTTGACACCCATCGATCGGTAAAGAGTCAAGACAGAATTCACATAAATGTCTGGTGGATCAATATTTTCTCAAGATATAAATTAGTTAGTGTTTGGGCATCACATCTGTTATCATCATTAATACCACACACACACACACACACACACACACACACACACACACACACACACACACACACACACACACACACACAGCGGCGGTGAGGACAAGGAACTCCATGACAGACGACAGAATAAATGACCATAATAACAAGCCAAACAGTAACCCAAGCCAGCCAATCACGTTAAGGGCGAGAGTTGTGACGGGAAACCCAATCCACCACAGACAGACAGACAGACAGACACACACACACACACACACACACACACAGACAGACAGACAGACACACACACACACACACACAGACAGACAGACAGGATGAGAAGCCTAAACCACCACCACAAACACACAGACAGACAGACAGATACAGCCAAACATAAAGCCAGTCAGACAAACAGACATACAGCCAGACAAACAAACAGACAGATACAGACAAACATACAGACAGGACGAGCAGGTAAGACAGAAAGGGACACGTCAGAGAACATCGTCTTTAGTCTGTTTACCTACGTGATGAAAAATTCAAACCAGGATTTCAACTACCCTTGGTTACCTGTTTCCACGGACTCACGATTGATTTAGAGTTCAAGTCTTTTTCCATCAGTCACCTGGATTATTAATGTGTTTATTCCACCCCAGTTACCGATGCTTTTGTTGTCTAAATGTACGATTGGATTAACTTAGAAGGAAGAAGTTTAGTTTGTTGTTTGTGTGTTGAGTTAGTGAAGTCAACGAAATGTGAGGTGATGGGTTTTTTTTCTCTCTTTCTCTTTCTCTCTTTCTCTCTCTCTCTCTCTCCTCTCTCTCTCTCTCTCTCTCTCTCTCTCTCTCTCTCTCTCTCTCTCTCTCTCTCTCTCTCTCTCTCTCGGTATCTTAAAAAATATATACATAATAGAGAAAATAATAAATAAATAAATAAATAATATATATAAAAAACAAAAATAAAAATCTGCCGGTCTTTCAAGTTCTTAATTAATTCATAACGTGGAGGTAAAGACATTCTAATTACATTAAGGAATAGAGAAGTGTAAGTAATATTCATTTTTGACTCGTATTTTTAAAGAAGGAATTGATGCAAAAGGAAAGGGATGCAAGGACGAAGGGAGGGAATGGGAGAGAAGAAAATAAAGAAAGGAAAAGAATGAGAAAATGGAGAAGAAATACGAAGCAGGTGAAAATAACTATGATAAAGAGAAAGAGGACTAGGAAACGGTGATGATGGTGGTGGTAAGGAAGAAGAAGAAGAAAAAGAAGAGAAAAAAAAAGAGATGGAGGAAAAAGAAGAATGAAAGAAAAAAGAAGAATGAAAGGAAAAGGAAAAAGGAAAGAAAAGATGAAAAAGACTAAGAAAAGAAAAATATGATGATAACGATGACGACGATGAAAATAGAAATGAAGACGAAGACGAAGATAATGATGATGATGATGATGATGATGATGATGATGATGATGATGATGATGATGATGATGATGATGATGATGATGATGAAAAATAATAATAAACTGTAATAATGTTCACCAAAACGGGGTTCACATTAGCAGCCTATTTCGTTCTCCTTCCCAAGTAATCGGCTTTTCCTCCCTTCCTCCCCTTCCTCCTCTCCCCTTCTTCCCCCTCCCTTCCTCTCTCCTCCCTCCTCCCCTCCCTTGCTCCTTACCCTATAAGGTAAGCTAATTTCGCGGGGGATAAAAAAAAATGACTAAGTTCATCACACGATTGAGAGAGAGAGAGAGAGAGAGAGAGAGAGAGAGAGAGAGAGAGAGAGAGAGAGAGAGAGAGAGAGAGAGAGAGAGAGAGAGAGAGAGTTAAAATAAGTGCTATGTTTCTACCAACACTGACTTAATATTTGTGCTCACTGGAATAACAGTCTTGCGCTCTCTCTCTCTCTCTCTCTCTCTCTCTCTCTCTCTCTCTCTCTCTCTCTCTCTCTCTCTCTCTCTCTCTCTCTCTCTCTGATCCCCTGTAATTAAGTTCCATCAAAGTCCCATAGATCGCTGTACTTCATTAGTTCCACACACGCACATACACACGCACATACATACACACACACACGCACACGCACATACACACATACGCACACACATCTTCGTTTCATCTATTACTTATCTACTTATAATTATCTATAGTTTACGTTATTTATGATCATATCTTTCACTCTCTTTCATTCATTTATTTATTCATGTTATTAATTCTTTATTTTTTTTATTCATTTTATTGCATTCACGATATCATATTACACCTACATATAATTATCCCTAAATTTCCTTTCCTTTCCTTTCCTTTCATTATTTTCTTAATTACTCTCTTCCTTTAGCATCTAATTCACCGAGAGGACGAAGAGTGAAATAATTGTATACATAAATAAATAAAAAAGTATACAAAGGAGTACAAAGGAAGAACAGACAGCAGTGAGATTAATGGCGCTAGTAGGAGAGGAAGGATAGACGTGAATAGAATAAGGATAGAAGGATAGAGTAAATAAATAGATAGATAGATAGATAGATAAATAGATCGATAGATACAGATATAGATAGGTTGATAGATAAGGGTTTTTTTTATTTCATTTCTTTTTTTTTTCATCTGTTATACTTTTGACTTATTATTTTGCATTCATTTTATTCCATCATTCCTAAAACTAATTATATTTTTATTTCTATTAAAATTGTATACTTACGATACTTCCTTCCTTCCTTCCTTCATTTAGTTGTTTTTGTTAATATTCCTTCATTATATTATTGTTATTAGTATTTTCATCTTCTTTCCTTAACTTTATTCATTTCCTTGTTTTCATTCATACTTATTAATATCTTGTTCAGTTCTTTCAATGTTCTATTATTTTCATTTCGGTTTGTTTGCCTTTACTCTCCC
>JAPQNM010000298.1:112500-120000 GCA_029783475.1 Metacarcinus magister
TGAAGTTCCTCAAGGTCGTCCGTCACATGACCAGTGTGGCAGGTCGTGACTGTGTGTGTGTGTGTGTGTGTGTGTGTGTGTGTGTGTGTGTGTGTGTGTGTGTGTGTGTGTGTGTGTGTGTGTGTGTGTGTGTGCGTTGCGCCGACCTGCATCACCACGACGCCCATTGATCAAAGCCAAGGGCAGATATGACTGTTGCCTAAACTCATGTTTGTTTGTTTGATGTTTTATATAATTTATACAAACTTAATCACCAACAATTTTCATAACAACTATATAATTTAAAACACACCAGGCACCAAGGAGGAGGAGGAGGAGGAGGAGGAGGAGGAGGAGGAGGAGGAGGAGGAGGAGGAGGAAGAGGAAGAGGAAGAGGAAGAGGAGGAGGAGGAGAAAGAAAACGAGGAGCTGTATATAGTAATGTATCAGGACGCTGAACCTTTAAAAATACCAGAGAGAGAGAGAGAGAGAGAGAGAGAGAGAGAGAGAGAGAGAGAGAGAGAGAGAGAGAGAGAGAGAGAGAGAGAGAGAGAGTAAATGAGCCCTGTTTCCATAGATGACACTGTTCGTCCCATACAACACAAGTCCCCTCACTACGACCACCGCCACGACCTACCTGTGTTCATTCACCTGGCAGGGTGGTGGTGGTGGTGGTGGTGGAGAATTTTTTTTTTCTTTCTCTCTCTCTCTCTCTCTCTCTCTCTCTCTCTCTCTCTCTCTCTCTCTCTCTCTCTCTCTCTCTCTCTCTCTCTCTCTCTCTCTCTCTTCCGTAAAACAGGATAGGCACCAATACACCGCCCTACATTAGCTTACTCTTCCTGGTTCTAAATCTAACTTTATATAAATTAACAAACCTTCAATATCTTCCTACACGCACATCCATCCCTTTCGTGCTTGGCTTCTCTTCCATTCTCTCTCTTTTCTTCTCTTCTTTTCTTTTCTCTTCTCTTCTCTTCCTCACCTCCACAGGTAACACGCTTTCCAATTACTGCTCCTCCACTTTTTAATTCCTACTTTTTCCAACATTTCATTATTTGCTTGAATAATGCAATTTCTGAACTCTCGTGACTTGAATCTCAAACTTCCCTTCACGCATTGTTGTTAAACCTTCCACTTAGCAACAATAATAGTAGTAGTAGTAGTAGTAGTAGTAGTAGTAGTAGTAGTAGTAGTAGTAGTAGTAGTAGTAGTAATTGGTACATAAATACAAACAATAGTAAGAAGATTAAACAAAAACAAACAAAGAAAATAGAAGAAGAACAAAAACATTATACATTAAACATTTTTCCAAAGCCACCAAACAACTTGATTTCAAATTCCACAACAAATACACAAGTGACTCCTCTGGGGATGGAACTCGGAAGAAAACGGGCTGGACTACAAGCCTGCCTCCTCTCTAGAATTAGTGAGCACCAGATTACAATGTGGAGCTGTCTTGTGTTACGACTAATGTGTACGTGTGGATTAAAAATTGTAATTACTCCTGAGAGAGAGAGAGAGAGAGGAGAGAGAGAGAGAGAGAGAGAGAGAGAGAGAGAGAAGCGAGGAGGAACTGGAGGTGAAGTAGCTGGAAGAAGAAGAGGAGGAGGTGTATCAATTCCAGAACATCCCAGGAAACACACACACACACACACACACACACACACACACACACACACACACACACACACACACACACACACACATACAGCCATCGATTAAAAAGAAGAAGAGAAAGAGAAGGAGGAGGAGGAGGAGGAAGAAAACTGAAGCCTATCCCACTCAGTCCTCACACAGAAGCTAACAGGCCTCTTCTCTCTCTCTCTCTCTCTCTCTCTCTCTCTCTCTCTCTCTCTCTCTCTCTCTCTCTCTCTCTCTCTCTCTCTCTCTCTCTCATCCTACACCAGCCAGCCCCACACACACACACACACACACACACACACACTGGTTTGACGCGATGCAGACAACACCATCTTTCGTCTAACACTTTTTTCACCTTTGGAGGCATTATTACGCAGCGCTACAATAGTCAGCGTAACATCGTGCGGCAGGCAGGGACGGGGAAGGGGTCTTTCCACCTTACCACCGTATTGATTGATGGTTAAAGGTGAGATGGGCGCGGTACGATCAGCTCGGTGCGGACATCAGCTGGCAGACGGCAGGATCAAGGTCGGGGGGGGAGAGAGAGATAGAGAGAGAGAGAGAGAGAGAGAGAGAGAGAGAGAGAGAGAGAGAGGGGGGTAGGGTTGGTCAGCATGTTAGGACACACAACGTAAGAAACGGAAGTAAGATTGTGAAACGTCGATAAAAATTACGTTTATTGACATAGGTAGTGTCTGTGTGCGTGTGTGTGTGTGTGTGTGTGTGTGTGTGTGTGTGTGTGTGTGTGTGTGTGTGTGTGTGTGTGTGTGTGGGTGTGTTAAAAACTGTCATGAGTGAGTGTGAAGACAAGCACCAGTATGTCTTGGTGTTATCAGAGACGAACACACACACACACACACACACACACACACACACACACACACACACACACACACACACACACACACACACACACACAGGACTTGTTATAAACCCAGCGAGTTCCACGATAACTAAAAAAGGAATCAAAAGAAAATATAATAATAATAATAATAATAATAATAATAACAATAAAACACAACATAAAAGAATTAGAAAGACAAATACAACTAAACAAGAGTCATGTAGATGTATTATTTTTTTCTCCCTAACAATACACTGTTGCAAAGCTTGTATATCATTATTATTATTATTATTATTATTATTATTATTATTATATATTAGTCAGTCAGGAAAAAAATAAATAAAAACATATGAACTCCTAATTGGGTATGTGTGTGTGTTTGTATCCTCTCATCATTCATCAGACATGAGAGAGAGAGAGAGAGAGAGAGAGAGAGAGAGAGAGAGAGAGAGAGAGAGAGAGAGAGAGAGAGAGAGAGAGAAGGAAAACATCGTCAATAATCTACAAATAATAATAATAATAATAATAATAATAATAATAATAATAATAATAATAATAAACAAGTAACACGACAAGTAAGCAAAGAAGAAGAAAAAAAGATAAATAGTTGTGATAGGAAGTCTTGTGGTCCCCTGGGTGGGAATTCCAAGGTCCAACACCAGTGTGCGCTGGTAACACTGACTGCAACTCCGTGCCCGTTATGGTAACACTGTTTTTGAGGCGCTTGCAATGTGTGTATGAGAGAGAGAGAGAGAGAGAGAGAGAGAGAGAGAGAGAGAGAGAGAGAGAGAGAGAGAGAGAGAGAGAGAGAGAGAGAGAGAGAGAGAGTATACAAAACAGAAACAAAGAAATATAGGAAGGAAGAGGAGGAGGAGGAGGAGGAAGAGGATGCAGGTGTTGGGTACAATGAGGAAAGGTCAGGTAAGGTCAGGTAAGGTCAACACAAGACAATGGTGAACAAAACAGTAAAATTCTGGGCATTGATTATACAGAGAGAGAGAGAGAGAGAGAGAGAGAGAGAGAGAGAGAGAGAGAGAGAGAGAGAGAGAGAGAGAGAGAGAGAGAGAGAGAGAGAGAGAGAGAGAGAGAGAGAGGGCGATAACACTATCAATAAATTTAGCGATAAGAGCAGTGTTGCCAGATTGCTACCGCTACCGCTGCCACCACCATCACCTCCTCCTCCTCCTCCTCCTCCTCCTCCTCCTCTGACCGTCTCTTATTACCATTCGTCATTGCGTCAAGAGATTAATTAACCAACACGCGCAAAAATGGGAACGGGTACGTGTGTGTGTGTGTGTGGGTGTGTGTGTGTGTGTGTGTGTGTGTGTGTGTGTGTGTGTGTGTGTGTGTGTGTGTGTGTGTGTGTGTTTTATATATATACATAAGAACACAACTACTCATTAAACGAAGCCGCTATGCCTAAAAAGGAGGAGGAGGAGGAGGAGGAGGAGGAGGAGGAGGAAGAGGAGGAGGAGGAGGAGGAGGAGGAGGAGGAGGAGGAGGAGGAGGAGGAGGAGGACCAACAGTGTGAGTGACGTGCAATCTTAAACAAACTAAACCTCACATTGCTCCTCTTGGCCTTCATTTACCCAGACTCTTCCCCTCACGCCCACACTGATCCCTCACGCCCACACTGATCCCTCACGCCCACACTGATCCCTCACGCCCACACTGATCCCCCCCCCCACACACACACTCTTCCTCTCACTTTAAAATCCTCACACTTCGAAAAATTATGACAAGTTTACATTTCCTTATAAACCAAAAAACACGACTTAATAATCACATGCATAATAAAATGTTTGATAAGGTTCATAAAGTCATCTAGAAATATTAGTCAGTCGTAAAAGAAAACATTAAGGTCAAAACATTAGAAAAGCAAAATAAAATGTTTTCCTACTTACAGAACAGAAGAAAAAAGAATATTTACTTCTCGCCTTGAACTATTAAAAACATAACACTGTATTTTCTATAATATACTTCTTACCTTAATAATTAGTAATACAAAGTAATACAAACATAAAGAGAGCATATTAATACACTTTTATATTTTCTTGTTAAGTGGAATTGTCACTTTTTTTTCCTCAAGTACAAGAAATATTAATTCTTGCATAATATACATTTTTAAAACAGCACACACACACACACACACACACACACACACACACACACACACACACACACACACACACACACACACACACACACACACACACATCTACGATACGTGGATGACAGCACCGTTGGCATCCCCGTTAACACCAGGTCTCCAGACTTCTCCCCTCTACAAGCCACCCGGCTACTCTACAAGTCAACTCAGCTACTTGGCATCACCTTGGATGACCAACTTAATTGGAAGCAGCAGGTCACTAATACCATCAGATCAGCTTCCTACAAAATTTACATGCTACGGAGGCTCAGGTCCCTGGGAACACCGGCTGCTGAGCCTCCCTAAGCTCATGTATGCCTTCCCAGCCTGGTCCTCATCTCTTTAACCTCACTCAACAACACCAGCTTGAGAAGGTTCAGAAACGGGCATTTAAAGTCATCCTGGGCCCTGCTTACAGTGACTATATACGCAAGTGTTCTCTCCACTCTAAGACTGCCGAGGCTGTCTGTCAGACGGGAGGAGACCCTAAGGAAATTCGGTGAAGACCTATTAAAACACCCTCGACACCGTCATCTGCTCCTCCACGATGCCCTTCCCCCGTGCGTGCTACAAAACACAGCAACAAATTGATTCCTATCAAAGCGCCGAGAACAGACCGCTTTAAGAAGAGTGCGATCCCTTCCATAGTACGCACCTTAAACTCTATGTAGATTTAATTATATTCTAGAGCATTGATTCCTTTCCTATGTATATTTTCAGTCTATGACTGCCTTGGTAATAAACCGTTTATTATTATTATTACCATCATTATGATTATTATTAGTAGTAGTAGTATTACATAACACACACACACACACACACACACACACACACAACATCAAACTGAAAAAAAACAGTATTTACTCAACCTTCCAACAGCCCTTGACAGGCATTACAAGTCCACCACCACACTCCACCACACTCCACCACACACACACACACAGACACACAACTATTCACTCCACTACAGATCCTTTCAACCCCGTAGCACGCAATTAAGGCTTCCCTCTATATCAGTTCCACCTTTATAATTCCACAAATTCTCTTCCACTTTACTCCATCTTAACTTCATTGTTTTTATATCAATGCAAATCTTAAACTAAATTCACTCCATCAAAAATTCACTCCTAATGCAATTATTTTTACGATACATTCATTTCGGTATCGTTAAACTTCACTATATAAACGCTTCGTAATGTTTCAATTGAATAACTACAGATATTTGGGCTTAGAATATGCCAATAAAACTAGATATTCAAGTTTACAGCACGCCATTACTTTATATATGCAAGCTTACAGTAAGTACAGATTACTATAGATATACAAGCTTAAAATATACTAATAAAAGAGGATATTTAACCTTACAGCACGAAATTACCTCAAACACTCAAGCTTACAACACGAAATTACCTCAAATATTCAAGCTTACAACACGAAATTACCTCAAACACTCAAGCTTACAGTACGTGGAGTTTACTATAGACATCTAAGCTTAGTACACTTCATTACACCATTACATCCCTCCCTCTATACAGAAACTACACTCAATTATAGTCTCAGGGAAGCAGCGGCGGTTCCATCCTCGCCTTGCGGAACGCCGACCTCATTTTTTAACACACTTTTTTACTTTCATGAGTATGGTAATTAATTGACACTGACGAAACCCAGTTATTACCGGCAAGTGTGTGTGTGTGTGTGTGTGTGTGTGTGTGTGTGTGTGTGTGTGTGTGTGTGTGTGTGTGTGTGTTGCCACCGAACATCCGGCCTGTGTATCTGAATGTTCTGAGATCTGTTTGAACACATTACACATTACACACACACACACACACACACACACACACACACACACACACACACACGCACACGCACACGCACACACACGCGCACACGCACACGCACACACACACAGGGATGAGTTGGAACCCTCGAGGGGAAAGCCTGACCTAGATTCTTTCCACACACTGACAGACTAACCCTTCCCCTTCCCCTTCCCCTTCCCCTTCCCCTTCCCTTCCCTTCCCCTTCCCTTCCCTTCCCTTCCCTCCCCTCCCTACTTACCCCTTCCCCTTCCCTCCCTTCCCTTTCCCTCTTCTTCCATACCTCCCCTTCCCCTTCCCTACCTTGACTCCCCTTCCCTTCCCCTCCATTTACCTTTCCCTTACCCCTCTCCTCCCCCCTCCCTTTCCTTCCTACCTTTCCCTCTTCTTCCTTACCTCCCTCCCCTTCCTTCCTTCCCTTCTCTTTTCTTTCCTATAACAGCCTTGACATCCCCCCTTCCCCCCTCCCCCCCCTTCCCTCCAACACCAACAACCTTGACTAACTCCCTCCCCTTCCTCCTTCCCTCTATTTCCCTTCACTAGCCCCCCCATACCCCTCCCTCCCTCCCATACACACTCGCAACTTATAATTTACTTAGTAATTCAACCCTCTTCCCATTTGTACTCTCTCTCTCTCTCTCTCTCTCTCTCTCTCTCTCTCTCTCTCTCTCTCTCTCTCTCTCTCTCTCTCTCTCTCTCTCTCGTCACAGTCTCTACAGTTCACGTTAAATCCCTGTAATCCCTTTAAATCCCCTTGAGTTGCACACACACACACACACACACACACACACACACACACACACACACACACACACACACACACACACACACACACAGTTACCGCTTCTTCGCCTTACTGTGTGTGACTGCAAGCAACGGTGTGTGACTGTATGTTTACTGAAGAAGAAGGAGAAGGAGAAGGAGAAGGAGGAGGAGGAGGAGGAGGAGGAGGAGGAGGAGGAGGAGGAGTACAAGATTAACGGGACAAAAATAAATAACAAAGAAAATAATAATAATAATAATAATAATAATGATAATAATAATAACAATAATAATCACAAGAGTAAAGA
>JAPQNM010000298.1:130000-132500 GCA_029783475.1 Metacarcinus magister
CTCTCTCTCTCTCTCTCTCTCTCTCTCTCTCAGCGCGTGGGGAGATTAGAGCATATCAGAGAGAGAGAGAGAGAGAGAGAGAGAGAGAGAGAGAGAGAGAGAGAGAGAGAGAGAGAGAGAGAGAGAGAACAGAAGCGTGTATGGATTCCTCTTTATTGAGCTCCTACTACATGGACCCTCACGCCTCTCTCTCTCTCTCTCTCTCTCTCTCTCTCTCTCTCTCTCTCTCTCTCTCTCTCTCTCTCTCTCTCTCTCTCTCTCTCTCTCTCGTCTAAGTGAATGGCCGCTGGAATCATTTCTCTCTCTCTTTACGACCAAATTGTTTCCTCTTTGTCGTTCTTGTCAAAAAGTTTCCTCCCTTCCCTTCCACCGCCATTTTGTAGTTTCACTTCATACTCATAGTTTCACCTTTTTTTTCTTTCTTTTTTTCACATATAAAGGCTACTGTCTAAAGGACAACAAAATACATTAAAAAAAATCCCGCTTGTCGCCAGACCCTGTAAAGAGGACAGTAGGAGAAATAGAAACAAGGGGTGCAGGTCCAGTTAACATTAGAGGTGTCTTGACATTCCTCTTTTGAAAGAGTTTAAGTAATAGGCAGGTGGAACAACAGACAAAGGAAGAGAGTTCCAGAGTTTAACCGTGTAAGGAATGAAAGAGTGAAGACACTGGTTAACTCTTGCATTAGAATGATCGACAGAATAGGGATGAGAAGAAATAGAAAGTCTTGTGCAGCGAGGCCGCGGGAGGAGTGTCAAAACACCTTTCATACTAAACTGGACCTCCGCCCCCAGCCTCTATTTCTCTTACTGTCCTCTTTACAGGGTCTGGCGACAAGCGGGATTTTCTTTTTACGTATTTTTGTTGTCCCTTGGCCAGTACCCTTTATAATATGTAAAAAAAATAATAATAATAAAATTAAGCTTCACCTCGTAGTTTCACCTCACAGTTTCACCTCACAGTTTCACCTCATAATTTTATCTCCTAAGTAGTACTTGCATTGTGATATGCCATTTCCTTCCTCACTTTTCCCAGCATATTAAAAAGCTGTTGTTAGGCTGAATATTAGTTAGTGACACGTGTGTATAAAAATAATGGAATATATAATATTCTACATTTTTTTTCTGTTGTAATCGAGAATAGTGTTTATCGTAAATATTTGGCTGAGGACTGACTGTCTATCTGTCTATCTCGCTGTGTGTTTGTCCATTATTATGTATTTTGCTAGGAATGAATGACAGCTACGTAGAAATATTATTGTAATGCCTTAATTATCCAAGCGTCAATAAGAGTGTTAGATGGTATCATACATGAGAATAAAAGTTTAATGTTGTGACAGAAATAAAAACAATTCTCCATTAATATCATCGTACACTTTACAAGATTATCGAACACTTCACCAATTATTCATTCACTCATTCATCTTGCGAATCATTATTAACAATGAAAATCACAAAGCTACGTTCTTAGAATTGTAAAGTAGTTTTTTTTTCAAGTTACATTTACGAGCTTTGTAAGAAGGCGAGTAACTTTCTGCCAATAATGAAGAAGAAAAAGTGACATTCTACGTGATAAACTTTCAGCTCGTGACACACATACATACATACACACACACACACACACACACACACACACACACACACACACACACACACACACACACACACACACACGCAAGGTTAATCCATCTCTTTTCTTTCTTTCTTTCTTTGGTTTTTTTAATTAAAGTTAATCAGAGTGTAGGGGCAGGAAAGGTTTTATTTACGTCAGGTGCAAAAGTGAATCTTTTTATAAAACATAAAAAGTTTGTGACTCTAAACATAACTTTCGTAAACCCAAACTTTCTTTCTTACTCTTTATTTTTTATTCTCTTTTTAATTCCCTGCCATGACAACAGACACACTTTTATAACGAACAGGAAAGTTGCAGCACAGCCCAGCCCAGCCTAACACAGCCAAGCCCAGCCTAACACAGCCCAGCCCAGCCTAACACAGCACAGCCAAGCCTAACACAGCCCAGCCCAGCCTAACACAGCCCAGCCCAGCCTAACACAGCCCAGCCCAGCCTAACACAGCCCAGCCCAGCTTAACACAGCCCAGCCCAGCCCAGCCTAACACAGCCCAGCCCAGCCTAACACAGCCCAGCCCAGCTTAACACAGCCCAGCCCAGCCCAGCCTAACACAGCCCAGCCCAGCCTAACACAGCCCAGCCCAGCCTAACACAGCCCAGCCCAGCCCAGCCCAAATACAGCCCAGCGTCTTATTGGCAGCCTCGCACACCAACGAATTTCAAACATTTTTCCAGCTTATAACTATCCAGACTTTTCCTTTTTTCCCCCCTTAATGGTGCATCTCGACGTCTTATTCCATTAATCCTCGACCTTATTACCATGCTGGGGCTCACCTCATTCTTTTGAGTAATCTTACCAAGGCATTGTAAAATTAAGTCTCATCTTTTATCTTTTATTAAGAACATTAGTGTGTGTGTGTGTGTGTGTGTG
>JAPQNM010000298.1:145000-147500 GCA_029783475.1 Metacarcinus magister
TTGTTGGAAAGTATGATTGTGGTTAATCAAGGTAATTTTCTTGGCTTCATTATTAAAGGTTCATACCGGCTAACTCTGCCTAACGAACCTAATGACAACCCTTCGCTGTACACTACTGCTAATTTGCCTCCACTATTAAGCAAAGTGCATACGCTTTCGCCTCAAGTTAGAACTTAATGGAGAGGTAACACATTTTGAAAGTCCGTTGCTTGTTTTCTCTCCTTGCTCAATAATCGATTACACAAGGAAGCTAACATTACATGGATGATGATGATGATAATAAAAATAAAAATAATAATAATAATAATAATAATAATATTAATATTAATAACAAAAATAAAAATAATAATAATAATAATAATAATTATAATAATAAACAAGAACAGCATAAGCACTCACGTTCCCAGCAAGTCCTTCATAATATATTTGTCCTCCACCGACGGCATCTTTCCTTCTTCTTTCTCCTTTTTGATGGACTTTTTGGAGGCTTCCTTCTTGGTGCCAAACAGCGGCATGACCTCCTAGGTGGTGTGTGCCACGCTGCTACACTCACTATCAACGCCCGCTCTCCACCACCACCACCGCCTCGCCTCACTTCCTCTGCCTCGACGCTGTGCCACACCGGGGATCGCCTCTCACCCAACAGCTGTTAACGCCTCCAGACCTCTACACAAACGAGATCGCCATGCAACACTACCTACGCTTCTGTGTAATCCTCCTATTTTCTTGTGAGCTCTTTTTCTTCCAGCGCTCGCTCTCGCTCTCTCTCTCTCTCTCTCTCTCTCTCTCTCCTCTTCCACAACACAGGCAGCCACGGATCAAGATTCGATTTCACTGTTTAGGTCGATGCTTCAGCGGAGTGACACAATCCGCTGGTAAGGTAACACACACAAACCTCAGCGCAGGAGTCCCCTCCCGCGGATCAGGGTATATTAGGTGCACAAGGGCAAGGAACCATGTTTAGGCGTCGTGAACAGTGAGGAGCGTTACTTCCTTAGGTGGCAGACAACCCGACACTGAGCCGCGCTAGTCAGCCTCTAGTCCCCTCCGACCTGCGCCCTCCCCCCACCACTCACTGAGTCTGCGCCGCCCCGCCCACTCCTGCACCTCCACACACACACACACACACACACACACACACACATACAAGGAGAAACATTTATTCATTCATATAACATTAATTACAAAGGGTATAATTCCAAATGTCATGTAGTTAGACTGGAAATCCTTCATCGTCGTGGTTCCAGCCAGCGTCTCGACACAACACCAGCGCACCTCACTCTCCTGACCACCACTCATTCACACTCTAGTATTCACACGCCCACGGCACGCAAGCACACCTCACACTGCCAGGACATGCACACTACACCCTTACACTTAACCTCCTGCCCTTGTGTCACCAGGTCCAGGCAACACACACACACACACACACACACACACACACACACACACACACACACACACACACACACACTGTATCAGCTCACCACTCATGTAGGTTCTGTCTCGGATAAATCACATTTCCACTGCATTCATTTTTTTTTTCTCTCTCTCTCTCTCTCTCTCTCTCTCTCTCTCTCTCTCTCTCTCTCTCTCTCTCTCTCTCTCTCTCTCTCTCTCTCTCTCTCTCTCTTCTCTCTCTCTCTGTGTGTGGGAGGCACTTTAAAGAAACCTCTGTGATGCTGTACTGAATTTATTTTTATCTCAGGTTTCATCTATCATCTGTTTAAAGTACTTGATATGCAGAAGGAGGAAGAGGACAAGGAGGAGGAGGATAGAGGAGGACGCGGAGGAGGAGGAGGAGGATGAAACAAAGAAAAGACAA
Source organism: Metacarcinus magister (assembly GCA_029783475.1). Classification (NCBI taxonomy): domain Eukaryota; kingdom Metazoa; phylum Arthropoda; class Malacostraca; order Decapoda; family Cancridae; genus Metacarcinus; species Metacarcinus magister. Next base: position 146,826 of record JAPQNM010000298.1, read on the forward strand.
AAGCAAACAAAGCGTGTATATGGAATGAACAAAAAACAATTATATAACAAAACAAACAGCACATGAAACTGATCAAATATATATATGTGACCAGAAAAAGAAAAAAAGACATTTGACCTTAACTAAACACCATTGATTTTAAGAAGTGAACGTGACTCTAATAAGTTAATGGAGATTATTTCTATCTTCACTACCTCTCCTTTTACCTGCTATGTTCACCTATAAACCAAATACTCCCTCCTTACCCATCCCCCTCTTACCTCCCTCCCTCCCTCCTTCTCCTCCCTCCTCCCTCCCTCCTTCTCCTCCCCTTCCACCTTCCCACACAACAGACCACCTGAGCACTCACATTTCCCTCTGAATGGTAGTCTTTCGAAAGGAGTCGTTAATGAGGTCGTAATGTCCAATTGAAAGTTACGTAAATAAACCCTTATCCCACTCACTCTCTCTCTCTCTCTCTCTCTCTCCTCTCTCTCTCTCTCTCTCTCTCTCCTTCTCTTCGTCTCTCTCTCTCTCTCTCTCTCCATCTTCTCCTCTCTCTCTCTCTCTCTCTCTCTCTCATCCAGTGTGGTATGATTGAGTGTGTGTTGGTGTGTGTGAGAGAGAGAGAGAGAGAGAGAGAGAGAGAGAGAGAGAGAGAGAGAGAGAGAGAGAGAGAGAGAGAGAGAGAGAGAG
>JAPQNM010000300.1:5000-7500 GCA_029783475.1 Metacarcinus magister
TTTCAGTTTGCTGATTGTTTGTTTTTTTACATCTGTTTTTATTCATATTTTTATTTATTTATTTATTTATTTTTTGTATGCAGCGTCAAAGCCTTTTTTTATGTTTATCTGTGCTTTTTATACTGATGATTTTAGTCTACCATATTTGAAGTTTTTATTTATTTTTTTGTCTTATAGTTATGTATTATTTTCTATGGTTTGTTTATGGATTTTTTTTTTTTGGTATAGATTTATCGAATTATTTATTGCATTTGCTCATCGGATTTTTATTTTCTGGGATTATATACATTTTTTTATTTTTTTATTTATCACGTCAACTTTTATAACACCCACTTTTCCTCAACGGTTTTATTTATTTATTTATTTATTTATTTATTTATTTATTTATTTTTGTCGATGGTTATTCTTTCATTTTGCAAGTTTTTTTAAAATTATTATTCACATATATAAGGTTTTTCTTTTCAAAGTATATTTTTTGTCCTTGCTGTTTATCAACTGTTATTTTTTCTTTAGGTTGTATAAATTGCCCCTCGAGGCTCCATATTTCCCTGCTTGTAACGGTGCGCCAGGCCAGGAATTTCCACGTCATCTATCTCCCATTCTAATAACAATTCATTACATCATAGTCACCCCTTGAAAAGAAAAAGCGGTGTAGGGGTGTGTGCAGGGTTGCTAGGGAACGAAAAAGTAAACAAAAAAATGAAAATATCTCGTGAGTCAAAATTCCTCTAAAAAAAATGTCTTTGTATCCTGCGATCCGAGGGTTTGAAAGCTGGCGAATTTAAGACCTATTAAGGATGGATGAAAGAGGTGTGTTGCTGAGCTTACTGATGTTGTGCTAATGAATGGCCTTGTGTGAGAGAGAGAGAGAGAGAGAGAGAGAGAGAGAGAGAGAGAGAGAGAGAGAGAGAGAGAGAGAGAGAGAGAGAGAGAGAGAGAGATAAGCCACCAAGCCCTTACCGTCGCTTTAACACGTGTTCAGTGGCCATGAGTCACCTTAAGCGCCAAGTGAAGCCTGAAACTCGTCTATTGTTCCCTCGTTGACTCCTTCAGAGGATCTTAACTTTTTTTTTCTCTTCTGAGGATCTTCAATTTTTCATCCCGTGTTCAATTATTCGTTCGATTACCTTCATAAACGGTCTGTTGTTCTCAACCTGAAACTTACTTGTTTTACCTTATTATTTTTCCTTAAACTCCCTTTTTTTCCATTTTGTTTTCTTGAAGCTCCCTTTGTATCCATTTTTCAACTTATTTTTGTGTGCTTTGCGTTGAAGTGTGGACGTAGTTTGACCCAGGTAGACGCGTTGGGATCGGCAGGTATGCAATTAGTCGCCTCGCAATATACATACATCGCTGGGTTCGGGCGGGGGGAAAGGTTTCTGTGATAGTAATTACTCTAACAGCCTTCATTAATCAACGCTTTTAATTAGTTATTAGCCTATACGCTTCACAGACTTCACTTCATGCATCAAATTGGGAAGGATAGTCAGTCATTCAAAAGTTGCATCCCAAATTTTGTTACTGTATTCAGGGAGTTGAGTATAGAGGCAGCATGGAGGTGTAGGTAGGTAGGTAGGTAGGTAAGGGCCCGTCAGTCATGTTCCGCGGCAGCCAGGCCAATCATTCGCCTCGTTTGTCCCTCCGACTGAGGCCCCACAAACACACCTGCTGCTCGTGACGGCGAGGAGAGAAGCGATTACTGCTACACTCAGGTTACATACAGCGTCTGCCTCGCCCGTCCATGTAAGAAATGAAACTAATAAGGCATAGCATGAAACACGATAGCTATTAAATCTCTGCTTGGTGAATGGGATGTAGAAGAACAGGACGTAAAAGAAGGAATCGTGTGTGAGGTAAGGACGAGGATGGAATTACATAAAGTTTGAAACATCTTCTTGTGTGTTCTTTAAAGGGAATGAATGTTTTGTTGCTATAAATAGTTGAGTGGAGGTAAGCTCTGACTTTGCGTGGAACAATGTGTGGGTGGCTGGCTGGATCGTAACGCGAGAGAGTAATGAAGAGATGAAAACAAATAACTATAATGATTAACAAGGATTATTCAATTACATGTGTTTTTGATGTTGTGTGAATGAGAAACAAAGTGAAAGGGGTTAGATAATTAGATTACTCAGGTTGAATATGTGTAGTAAGGTGGGTACACGATGCAGGGAAGGTATACGTACGTGTGTGGGTGTGTGTGTGTGTGTAGGTGTAGGTGGGTGTATGTACAGTAAAATAGAAAAAAAAAGAATCATGGTGTTGTAAGAAAGGTTGTCAGCTTTGATCGTTCGTTGTACGTGAGTGAATCCAATAAAATAAAACTAAAAGAACCCATATAAAGAAAACTAGAAAAAAAGTCAAAGAAAGACTCGATAGCAGGCCAGAAGGAAGACAAAGCTTTAGCTAATCAGTGAAAACAGAACGTAATGAAGCTAAACCAACTGTTCTTTTCAAGCAGAACACTCGAACAATAGAACCGAAGGGAACAACCATAAAGGGA
>JAPQNM010000300.1:12500-20000 GCA_029783475.1 Metacarcinus magister
CTCTCTCTCTCTCTCTCTCTCTCTCTCTCTCTCACGATGGGAACACCTCTTCTCCCTTACTAAACATCACTGCATCACCAGCAACACTCATCTTCGTGTTACCATTCCGTCCGTTGTGTTGTGTTGTGTGTGTGTGTTGTGTGGTGTTGAAGCTTCATCCTTCTTGCCAAACAACTCTGATTGCAAAGTATTCTCTTATATTTGTTATTTATTTTTCTTCACTCCTCGTTCTGTTCACTCGGCTGTGATAGAGATAAAGGGCTCCTCCTCCTCTTCTTCTTCCTCCTCCTTTTTTTCCTCCTCCTCTTTCTCCTCCTCAAAATGGCGTTTCTCGTTGTATATTTGGTTGTCATTTTCTTTCTGTTTTATCATCTGTTCCATTCTTGCATCTGTGGGTTTGATTTGTGTTACGTTTTTTCTCTGTAATCTTCCAAGGAACCACATTCAGTTTGTACTATACATCATTCATCCCTCACCCCCCTACCCCGCCAACACACACACGCACACACACACACACGCACACGCACACGCACACACCCACACACCCACACACACACACACACACAGGGATTCCTTACTTTTCTGCTTCTATATCTTCTGTTCTAAATAGAGGAATTATTTATGTGGTTTAACGGAGAGAGAGAGAGAGAGAGAGAGAGAGAGAGAGAGAGAGAGAGAGAGAGAGAGAGAGAGAGAGAGAGAGAGAGAGAGAGAGAGAGAGAGAGAGAGAGAGAGAGAGAGAGAGAGAGAGAGAGAGAGAGAGAGAGAGAGAGAGAGAGAGTTCTAAAGCGTCACAATATCCAGAATAACCATTGTGTCTCGTAACCTGTATTAAGTCGACCTTAATTGCAAATACCAATCCACATTATGAACATTTATTCTTTATGCCTATATAAAGTGAAGAGATTTTTCCCCTCGTTTCCCTTTTTATGACCTTTTTGAAAGAGTTCGTCCCCTCAATACGAGACCCATTTTATGCGCGCGAAGCTTTTTCCAGATGTGAAACTGTGTCGAATTCACTTAATTAAAAAATCGCCTTATCAGCTCCCTCTCTGCCAATGACTGTCTCGTTGGCTTTCATCTCCAGTGCGATGCTGCGTCACTCTTTTATCGCTCGTGTCTTTGAAACACACCATCAAAAGATTCCAGCAACACATTACCTTTTCCTCGCAAAACACCTCCCACACCCACACTCCTTGTACCATGTGGTAATGTGCATTAATTCACTAATGCGAGGATCAACTTGTTTTGCCACTACCTCCTGACATGAAAGAAAATGAACACTAGTTTTCCTAATTTTTTTTGAGGTCTTTTAAGACAGCAACGTCGGAGCACCTCGAGTACTACCAGAATCAATTTACATTTTAATTTAGTGCTAAGTAACCTTCATTAACGCAAATACTATTATACATTGTGTTAGGACTTGCTGCAGTGCGATGCAACTTTGCATTAAGTTACGAAATGGTGGTGTGTTACCTGTGATGTTATGGTGGTATTGTGGTGTGGTGTGTGTTGTGTAAGGTGTTATGGGAGTAAGTATTTGTTGCATCAATGATTGTATTATCTTTCATGAAGGTTAATAATAATAGTTTTACCTTTATCAAGAGTCTCAACAATACCGTGAAATTCCTCCGAGGTTAGCCCCATCAAGCCTGAACACAGGTATGCTGATTAGGTGTCTTCTCTCGGGCTGTGTTAATCAAAATAAACGTCCAGCGTGGAATTCATCTCCGTAAGTGGAGCGGAAGTGTCGTGTGCAAGGCGTGAAAGTGAGGTGGTCTCGAGGCAAATGGCTTGGCGCGCGTCACCTCCACTGCTGATCCTGGGGCTTACGTCATTCATTTTGTGGTGTTTCAATACCTGATCCTGCCCATCATCCCCTCCCTTGAAACGGCAAGGCTGGGAAGTGAAAAGGAACGCGAAATAGCCCTAATGTGAAGGGCATTTAGTCAAGGGAAGGAAGTAAGGTTTGTGAAGTCCAGTAGCCACAGTTGTTCATGCTTACTCAAGAACACACTCTGATGGTGGTTGGGGCGAGTTGTAAGCCAAGTCTATTTAGAGGAGATTATACATACATTATATATTACTACTTTCATCACAGTCTTTGCATCTTACTAATTCACTGAGATGACTTGTAAGTGTGTCATTAAGGCATGTCAAGATATTTCAATTACAGTCTTCATAATATCTCTCATTATGATGGTTGATCAGACAATTTTGATAACCCACTAACCCACCCACTAACCCACCCACCAACCAAGGAGGCTAGAGAGATGGGCCTCGTGGGTATGCTAGATCTCAACAACACTTGAAAACCTTTTGGTAAACTTCAAAATCATGCCGCAGTAACTCCCTTCCCTTCCCTTCCCTTCCCTTCCCTTCCCTTCCCTTCCCTTCCCTTCCCTTCCCTTCCCTTCCCTTCCCTTCCCTTCCCTTCCCTTCCCTTCCCTTCCCTTCCCTTCTTTTCCTTCCTTCCCTCCTTCCTTCCTCCTCCTCTTCGTACAAGTTAGCGAGGCTGTAATGCACCTCTTCTCATACTTCCCGACGTCGTATTTTGCAGTAAAAAGGTGCAAGCGTTTTTATTTGTTTTTACAGTCGCAAAAGTTTCCAACCTGCAAGTTTACGCTGGAGAGAAGAGACATGTAATAGTACGTGGTTACATTTGAGAGAGAGAGAGAGAGAGAGAGAGAGAGAGAGAGAGAGAGAGAGAGAGAGAGAGAGAGAGAGAGAGAGAGAGAGAGAGAGAGAGAGAGAGAGAGAGAGAGATAGCGAAATCGAAGAGGAGCAAGAGGAGAACGTGAAAGAGGAAGAGAGAATGTGGAGGAGGTTGAGAGTGAAGCCAATTTCTGATATCCCTTTGCTTATATAGTATTGGCTTAGGCCTTGAAGAGAATGACAGGAGATGTGACAAACACACACACACACACACACACACACACACACACACACACACACACACACACACACACACACACACACTGTTGTCTGGGTTCAAACACATTTCCTGGGGCTTCGATTTTCTGTGCCTCCAAAGTCAACCGTGTCTTTGTTTTCCCGGCGTAATAAAACACACATCAGCTACTCAAACACTATTCTACGTCCTCCAACAGATCATTTTTCATCATCTCCATCATCATAAACTCACACAGTCTCGTAGAAAAACAATGTGCGCAACAAACTATGAATTGGACGCGACTATGTATTGAACAGACAAATAGAGAGTGACCACACGCAGGCAAGCAAGACTCCAACCCAGATCAGTTAACCCACACTATTAGTTTCTGAAGGACAATGGCTGTGACCAACGCGAGGACAGTCACACACCGCCTGAAGAAGTGCACAGTATTCAGTGACTCAATTCTCGGTGTTGTTGCAAGGTCGGGGATGGGTGAACGCCGTCCTGCATCAATAAATATCGAAACAATAACACCCACGAGAAGACGGTGCCAGGAACCTTCCCATCAGTCGTCCTCAGCTAGCCATGCAGAGTCGCTGGCTGTGGTCTGACCTTACAGTTCCTTCCGTCCATCTCCTCCTCCCTCCGAGCGTGAAGAGATAACTTACCATATTTGTGTAATGGCAATGAACATAATGATTATGCTGAATAATAATAATGATAATAGTCAGTAATAATGATCATGATAATAAGCATAATTTTCATCCTCGTTATCATCATCATATCTCTCTCTCTCTCTCTCTCTCTCTCTCTCTCTCTCTCTCTCTCTCTCTCTCTCTCTCTCTCTCTCTCTCTCTCTCTCTCTCTCTCTCTCTCTCTCTCTCTCTCTCTCTCTCTCTCTCTTTCTCTCTATTTCTCTTTCTTTCTCTCTTTTCTCTCTCACCCCCATCTGCCCCCTCTGTCTCTCTGTCAACTTGATCTTCCTCGTTGAAAAATGCAGAGAACTTGACAATATTGGATCCTGGGGCCAGGGGGCAGCGAGGACACCCAAGGAGAGAGGACACGAGGGGGGGGGGCGCCTCTCCATGTCCTTCATCTTGAGAGTGGGAGGGAGGGAGGGAAGGTGAGGGAGTGGGGACGGTAAGTGGAGGGGGATGAGGAAGTGTAGGAGGGAAGGATATGTGTGTGTGTGTGTGTGTGTGTGTGTGTGTGTGTGTGTGTGTGTGTGTGTGTGTGTGTGTGTGTGTGTGTGGAGGAAATGGTGGAGGAGATGAAGGTCGTGGTAGTGTGAATAGGTGGAGAGGATAAGGATGGTTGTGGAGGGGCAGGAGAGGTGGTGGGCTTATGTAAGGCGGATGACTCTTGAATGAAATCAGACTTAGAAAAGAAGAGGGGAAAACGCAAGAAAAAAAAAATTTAAGCCAGAAGTGATTTGGTGCTTCGAAATCGAGTCCGTTCACGTAAGGTTCGGTGCTTCGGAGTCAATCTATCTCACTCGATCACACACACACACACACACACACACACACACACACACACACACATGATGCAATGAATACCCAGATTAATTAATGTATATTTTTTATTTTTCGTGGATGGAAACCTGAGTAAAGAGGAGTAGGAGGAATAATAAAGAGAGAGCGAGAGAGAGAGAGAGAGAGAGAGAGAGAGAGAGAGAGAGAGAGAGAGAGAGAGAGAGAGAGAGAGAGAGAGAGAGAGAGAGAGAGAGAGAGAGAGAGAGAGAGAGAGAGAGAGAGAGAGAGATGGGGGAACACATAGAAAGTGCGTGGAAGTGAATTGCACCTGATGAAAGCTTTAAAGTTAATGGGATTTTTTTCTCTCATTTTTACTCTCTCTCTCTCTCTCTCTCTCTCCTCTCTCTCTCTCTCTCTCTCTCTCTCTCTCTCTCTCTCTCTCTCTCTCTCTCTCTCTCTGTGTGTGTTATGAATATACTCATTACCTACACACCAATTGGTTTAACTTCAGCGGTTGGAAAAGTCACCGCAGTCATAATTAGAGACAAACTGTAACATTTCCTCGGATATAATTCTCTCATTACTAACTCTCAACAATAGAATCTGTTCGTTATATTTGTTCTGGTTTCACAGTAGTTTTCTCTTGTTACGAATGGGACTTGCGTGGTTAATCATAATGGCCTTCGTAGTATTCGTTTGGTTGTGAAGTCAGGAAACGTTCGGTAAAATAGTTTCATATGCTTAGGTAGAGTAGTATAGTTTGATGTACTAGTAGTGTGTGGGTGTGTAGTTGCGTGATAGAACAAGTGATACGATAAGCTGAGAAAGTCCGGAATTATTTTTTATTCGAAGATGTTTTGGAGAAGAAAAAAATAAGATAAGAAAAATCAAATGTAACTTGTAGTCATTTTATTTATTTATTATTTTTTTTTTTTTACTGTGTACAGACCACCACCTGTTTCCAAATTGTAAAAAAGAATAACCACTATGTCATTCATTATACAGGAATATACACTAGTGGCGTTCCTCAAGGTTCTCGTTTGCTATTGATATATTATTTTTTAACAATCCAATAAACAATATCAACTAGAATTGCCTTCACTACAGCCTTTTCCAATCAGCGTTGCATATCCAGCCGTCTCACGATGTATGAATTGAAGCAGGTTCGACTTGTGTGCCCGAAACATTTCCTACCAAGCGATGGGGACAGGGAGCAGCGGGAAGGGAGGCATCAAAAGTTTCAGACAGGAATTGGAACAGTTTCGAGTCACACCTCAGTGGCGGCAGGCTAGGCGTTGTTGACTGGTGAAGGTGAGAATGAGGAGGCAACTGTTCGGCGGAATAACTCGTTTTCAAGTTCCGTCAACAGCACCAGAGAGGAAATTGTTACCATCGCGCCAGATAGATCGAGCCACGCAAAGAGATATTAAAGGGAAGCTGCGGAATAGTTAGATGTCTGAGAGATGACCTACAACCTTGACAATCATCAGGTTGTCCACGTAGACAGTAAATTGAAATAACTAAACACTGAAACTAGCAATAAATTGGAAAGAACAGTAAGTCAAACTTGAACTTACCATTGACGTTCTCTAATAACACAATGAGGCTGCAAAGTAATAAGGCATTGAGTCATTCACTTGCATGTAAAGAAAACATTAGTGAAAGTATCTATATTGGAACACGCCGTTTATATATCTCACTCATCATTTCTCAATTAAGACACATGTATACAATGAAACCACACATGTACACACTTTCCAGGAAACAAAGACGAAAGCTAAGACAAACTTTTCCAAACACCAACAAATCTTTTATTTTCTAAACAATAACAGCACTTGATTTTGTCCCTACATGAAGACTCACTCATGCTACACTGCTTCAATCCTTCAGAAAATTAACAGTAAATAGGATTCACTATTATTAAAGCAAATATCATTACAACGAGTTTATTTATTTATACATTTTTTTCTTCAATATAAGTAACTTTATTTTCACTTCAACACCAGTAAGGAAACAAGGCACACTGTACGCAAGACGAAGTACACAGAGGTAGTCAAGTTACAGTAGGACGCCATGGACGACTGAGAGGCGATACAGACACAGCTGGGAATACCTCACACCTATTTAATTCAATAGGATACAGGGACAACATCTCCTTCAATGCCTCCACAGTACATGCATTCCAATTGTCATGTTGTCGATATCCAATACATCTGTTTCAGGTTCGGAATACATCACACTCAGTAGTCTGCCAAGTGAGGGAGAGACAAGAGTGGGTGTGAGAGTGTGGATTGTGTACCTACCTTTATGTTACTTAGTTCATCTTCTTTATCTGTCTATCTGGTGATTTTCCAGTCTCGTTTCCTTGGTCTTTGTCACTGATACACACACACTCTCTCTCTCTCTCTCTCTCTCTCTCTCTCTCTCTCTCTCTCTCTCTCTCTCTCTCTCTCTCTCTCTCTCTCTCTCTCTCTCTCGTCAGTATATCGGGGGCGGGTCTCCCTCTACACCCGAGAGACGAAGGTCAGGGGTCAGCTGGAGGAGAAACTTAATGCCTTGACGTGTTTTTCTCTCCTCCTATTCCTCCTCCTCCTCCTCTTCCCCTTCCTCCTCCTTCTCTTCCTTCTCCTCCTCTTCCTACCCCCTTCTTTCATTCGCTTCTTCTTTCCTTCTCTTTTTTCTTTCTTCTTCTACCTCGGCTCCTCCTCCTCCTCCTCCTCCTCCTCCTCCTCCTCCTCCTCCTCCTCCTCCTCCTCCTCCTCCTCCTCCTCCTCCTCCTCCTCCTCCTCCTCCTACGGTCGGGGTCGATAAAGAGAGCACAAGTTTTCCCTCCAAACCATCGCCAGAAATTTATCTCTCGTCTTGATGCATACATTTCCCTTCCTTGGAGAAACCAGCTGGCTTCCTCACTTCCTCTATCCCCCTCCTCATAACTCTCTCTCTCTCTCTCTCTCTCTCTCTCTCTCTCTCTCTCTCTCTCTCTCTCTCTCTCTCTCTCTCTCTCTCTCTCTCTCTCTCTCTCTCGCTCTCTCGCTCTCTTCCTCGAATATAGTTCATCCTTGGCTCCGTTTTTCTATTTCTGTTGAATCTACATCTTTCTTTTGTATGTATTCTTATTTCCAGTGGGTA
>JAPQNM010000300.1:25000-35821 GCA_029783475.1 Metacarcinus magister
GGGGATGGGCGGGGTGTAGGGGTGTGTGAGTACAGGACCCTGGGGCGTAGGACTCCTCGGGGGGTTCGTAGCGGTGCAGCCTCACTCCAGTAGGACGTTATTGATTAGGATATCTCGGAGCCTGGCTGGGCGGGCGGGCGGTCTGGAGGGCGCGCTGGCTGGTGGGCGGGCAGGCTGGGTGGTGGTGGTGGTGGTGGGCGTGTGACTGCAGTCCTACCACCACCAGCACCACTACCACTTTACACTACTTGCACTTTACACTTGTCCCCGTCCTATCCTGTATGTCTGTCTGTCGTATGTATGTATGTATGTGTATGTCTGCCAGTCTCACTCACACACACACACACACACACACACACACACACACACACACACACACACACACACACACACACACACACACACACACACACACACACACACACACACACACACACACACACACACACACACACACACACACACACACACACACACACACACACACACACACACACTAATCCATATCCCACACGTGTCCATCTTCACTCCATATTCTCTCATTCTCAATTGTTCACCGATCTACTTAAGATTAAGATCTCTCTCTTGATTCTCTCCCCTTTCTCCGTCCCCTTCTACTTCCACCTCTCTAGCTCGTCCTACCCTTCCTACCTTAACCCTAAGCTCCAGCCCTCTTCCCTTTTCCTAAACTCCCTCCTCCTTCTTCTTCCTTCGTTTCCCAGAGGGTTTTCAAGTTCCTTCACAAAACTTGGGGGTCTTTAAACATATCTTTTGATCATGATAAAGGGATATGTATGTATGATGTAATCTCTCTCTCTCTCTCTCTCTCTCTCTCTCTCTCTCTCCTCTCTCTCTCTCTCTCTCTCTCTCTCTCTCTCTCTCTCCTCTCTCTCTCTCTCTCTCTCTCTCTCTCTCTCTCTCTCTCTTTCTCTATCTCTCTCTCTCTCTCTCTCTCTCTCTCTCTTTCTTGTTAACAATAATAACTTTGACATCCATTGTGTGGCGGCCAGATCTTCCACTTCTCTTTCATCTAATCTGTCCCTTTGTAGGCGGTTCCCTTGTCTCGACCCCTTCAATTCTCTCTCTCTCTCTCTCTCTCTCTCTCTCTCTCTCTCTCTCTCTCTCTCTCTCTCTCTGTCCTCTCTCTCTCTCTCTCTCTCTCTCGTCTCTCTCTCTCTCTCTCTCTCCTCTCTCTCTCTCTCTCTCTCTCTCTCTCTCTCTCTCTCTCTCTCTCTCTATCTCTATCTATCTATCTATCTATCTATCTATTTATCTATATATCTATCTATCTATCTATCTCTGTCCTCTGTTGAATGATCACTTTTCTTTTTTTATTCTCTTTTCCTTTCTTTCTTTCTTTCTTTTTTTCAGTCGGTCGCCTCTGTTCTTTTGTCTTCCTGGATTAGGTAGCCTTTGCTCACATTGGCGCTTTCGTCGGCCTTACTAATTGATCCTGGCAGTTATTTTCTTTATGTATTTACCTTTTTGGCAACACTTAAAACGTTTGTCTTATATGATTTGGTGGAGGGAATTTATAAAACGCAGACCAGCAAGCAAGCAATCGTGTGTGTATAAATAAAGGTTTTGCTGCTTGATCTGGCAACTGTGCAACTCAAAGCAGTGAAGGTAATTGCATGTTATGTATCTCTATATATATATATTGTGTGCCGTTGATGTAGTCTAGCATAACCATTATACATTCCATTTACCGCATACGATAAAAAAAATCAGTAGAATGTTATAGTCCGTAGAGTTGTATACAGTGATTTCAATAAGTTTGTTTGTCTGTTTTTTAGGAAGAAAAGGTGAGTTTGTTGAAGATCGATGTTACGTTCTCCATCCAGACAAGACTTGAAGTACTACCCCTCTATAAGCATCACTCCGCTGGCCTCCCATACAGGTGCCTCCCGCTATCCCCTAAACCTTCATGCTACTGGGTTGGGTTTTATCTGATGACTCGAGGTTCTGATTGTGTGTTAAGGTTGTTGAGGAAAGGGTCTGAAAGGTGGTGATGGTGATGTAGAAGTAGATGGCGATAAGAGAGTGAGTGTATAGGGAAAACACACACACACACACACACACACACACACACACACACACACACACACACCACACACACACACACACACACACACACACACACACACACACACACACACACACACACACCACACACACACACACTCCACCTGGCATACACCTGTTGATAGACACGAATGGAAGTCATGGAAGGTACCTGAGGAGAGGGAGTTTTCTTGGGTACACACACACACACACACACACACACACACACACACACACACACACACACACACACACACACACACACACACACACACACACACACACACACACACACACACACACACACACTCCTGCTCCTCCTCCTCCTCTTCTGTCTTTATCCTCGTCCTCTTTCTTCTCTTTTTCCTCTTCCTTTCCTTTTATCTTTCCCTTGTTTCCCCTCCGCTTTATTTTATGGTCACAATTTTTCTCCTCTTTCTTGTATCATTAATTTTACGCTCTTCTTCCTCGTTTCCTCATATACTTCTTCTTTGTCTTTTCTTTATTTTCTTTTTCGTAGACTCTCTCTCCTCTTTACAAACTGAACTCACACTCTCTTCCTCCTCTCATTCTTTCTTTCCTCCTCCACTCTACTAACTCTCCACTTCCCTCCTTCTCTCCACCCTTTCCCCCATTCGTTTTCCTTCTTTCCTCTCCTCCTTAGAAATTGTTTTAGGCTGTGGTGTCGAGAGGCTCCATCTTTGTCCTTGCCACACCCTTACTTTTATAGGTGTGTGTGTGTGTGTGTGTGTGTGTGTGTGTGTGTGTGTGTGTGTGTGTGTGTGTGTGTAGGTGTGTAGGTGTGTAGGTGTGTGTGTGTGTGTCTATGTAGGAATGTAATAGCTAAATGGCAAAGTGATAGAAAAAAAATATATATGCTCTCCCTGCATCCCCGAACAAGGCTTAACCCAGTGACCGGGGCGTGTCAAGCCGCTTTGCTTAATGGATTGTATTACCAGCTTCCTGTCAGTCGTGTTCGCGGCCTTCATACCTCTACTAGCCCTTAGCCAATCCAACCCCATCAAACACACACACCCTTCTTCCCCCTGGAGCTGCTGGTTTCTGCAGGGAAGTGTACTCTAAACAAGGGTTGGGGGTAAAGAGTGGCCAAAGAAAATGTTAGAGCTTGGTGCTTGTTTAGTTACTTAAATATAAGAACAAACTCAACGACAACAGTAACAGCGGCCAAGCAATCACTATAACAAAATAATAATAACAACAGTGGATGAAAAACAATAGCAAGAGGAACCTTTGTAGTCTGTACCAGGAAAGCGAGATCAAAGGTGAATCTTTTGCTTTGCTGTTGATTACAAGGGTTGCGTGGTGCAGGTCAGGCTGGGTCAAGGGCGGGTGTTGAGAGGGCTGGGGTGAAGGATAACTTACTGTAGGAAAGGACGCAGGATTATTTTTTTTTTGTCTAAGGTGAGGACTGTGGTGTGATTGATGTCAAATTATAGAACACGCATGGTGGGGTTTTTCTTCTTCTTTTTTCTTCTTCTTGTAATCACATAGGTTGGTAGGTGAGAGAGAGGCTCGAGTTGATGTGATTGTGCAGGATGATAATTCTCCTCTACCTACAAGAATTTTCAACACAGAATGGGTGTGAGGCGACTCTCCTGATTAGATTGGCTGCCAAATGTAATCAAGTTGACGAGAATCATTTTTGGTGGATCTATCTATCGTTCTCCACTTCAATAGGAATTTTCAATGAAGTTATTTTGGGAATATGTGAAGCAAAACAAATTCACTCATATGAAGTTTAAAATTTTCACCAAACCACCACGAGTATGCACATCAAACTCGTATAGTAACGTAAAAATTAAGTGTATTGAGGGAAAATTTTATTCATATATGCAGTACATTTATCAAGAGGAGGACGGAAGAGGAGGAGGAATAGGTTGTTCCATTGTGCTAGACCCTCTTGAAGGCCACCTTGAGCTTGTGGGGGTTTTGAGAGGAGTTCATGTGGGGGTTGAGAGTGGGAGTCAGGGTCACAGAATGGGTGGTGGGGGAGGGGGAGGGGAAGGATGAGGATTAGTGTCAGAGGTGTAGCCTGTGAGCTTGTGTGTAGGCGACGTGTCTGCTAGGCTCACTGTAATGGGTTTGTGAATTCACTGGTTCATGTTTGGTATATATATATGTCTGTGTGTGTGTGTGTGTGTGTGTGTGTGTGTGTGTGGGCTCTGTGGAACATTTCAAAAACACCCATGCCACACTCTCCTTACTCCCCATTAGATACCATTCTTCCCACACTATGCACTCTCTATCCTCCCTCCTCTTCTCCCCATGTCTACAAAAAGATGTCTTCCCCCTCTCAGAATTTTTGCTTCTTACCCGTTCAAGATATCAACTGAACCTTTCCTCTCGCCACCTCCTCCTCCTCCTCCTCCTCCTCCTCCTCCTCCTCCTCCTCCTCCTCCTCCTCCTCCTCCTCCTCCTCCTCCTCCTCCTCCTCCTCCTCCTTCCTCGTGGTCTGAGGTCTTGGTATGGGAAAAAGGTCGGTTACTGATGATGGGAATCTATACTTTTCGTTTACTTTTTAGCGGATCATTAGTGTTGTATTGATTACCTTGATTTCCTTCCTTCCTTCCTTCTCATTCCGTGACTTTTTTGACTCCCTGGCGAAGTTTCGGAATCTTTTGTTCTCTCTCTCTCCTCTCTCTCTCTCTCTCCTCTCTCTCCTCTCTCTGTCTCCCTCTCCTCTCTCTCTCTCTCTCTCTCTCTCTCTCTCTCTCTCTCTCTCTCTTCTCTCTCTCTTCTCTCCTCTCTCTCTCTCTCTCTCTCTCGTCTCTCTCTCTCTCTTCTCTCTCTCTCTCTCCTCTCTCTCTCTCTCTCTCTCTCTCCTCTCTCTCTCTCTCTCTCTCTCTCTCTCTCTCTCTCTCCTCTCGTCCTCTCTCTCTCTCTCTCTCTCTCTCTCTTCTCTCTCTCTCTCTCTCTCTCTCTCTCTCTCTCTCTCTCTCTCTCTCTCTCTCTCTCTCTCTCTCTCGTCTCTCTCTCTCTCTCTCTCTCTCTCTCTCTCTCCTCTCTCTCTCTCTCTCTCTCTCTCTCTCTCTCTCTCTCTCTCTCTCTCTCTCTCCTCTCTCTCTCTCTCTCTCTCTCTCTCTCTCTCTCTCTCTCTCTCTCTCTCTCTCTCTCTCTCTCTCTCTCTCTCTCTCTCCTATGCATGATCAAGGCTACCATGGACCACGTGCAGACTCCTCATTCCCTCCTTCTCTCCCTCCTTCCCTCCTTCTCTCCCTCCTTCCCTCCCTTCTCTAGTCCCAAAGCGTGCAGACCCCCCAGGGACCGCCGCCCCCCCCACCCCCCCCCCACCCCCCGAGCCGCTATCTGAGTCACAACACCTCTGTAATGAACTGAGACCTCGCCCTTCTCCTCTGGGACACCCTACCCCCCCTTCCTCCTTCCTCCTTCCTCCTTCCTCCTTCCTCCTTCCTCTTCCTCCTTCCTTCTCTTGGTCCTCCTATCTTGGCCTTCCTTGTTCTTCTTTCCTTCCTTTCCTCTCATGGTGTTTTTTTTCTCTACTTATTTCCTTACTTGTTTCCCTTTCCCTCCCTTTCATTTCCTCCTCTTCCCTTTCTTTTCATCTCCATTCCTCTTCCTGTTTTTGTCCTTCATTTTTCCCTTTTGTTCTTATTTTCCTCTCATGTTTCTGGTTTTTTTTATTTTATCTCATTCGCTTTCCTCATCTCTTATAAATCCTACTTCCTCTTCAGCACCTCCTCCTTCTCTCCTCCTCCTACTCCTCCTCCTCCTCCTCCTCCTCCTCCTCCTCCTCCTCCTCCTCCTCCTCCTCCTCCTCCTCCTCCTCCTCCTCTTACTCTTCCTTCTCCTCTTATGTCACCTGTTTCTCGTTCTTATTTATATCATATACTCCCTTCTTCCTCTTTTTTCCCCTCCCTCGTTTTTCCTCCAAATTGCGTTTTCCCTTCATTATTTATCCTGTAATTTTCTTTTTTCTCTCCCTCTTTCTTTTCTTCCTCCGATTTTTTGTCTTTTTTTAATCTCCTCGTCTCTTACCTCCCACGTTGGGCTCTCTTGTCTCCTTTCTTCCTCTCTTCTTCTCTTCCTCCTTCACTTCCTTTATTAAAACCTTTTCACTCGTCACTTTTACCTTTTTAGTTCACCTTCACGCGTCACTGTCTGCTTCATTTTCTTAATCCTTCATTTTCTTTTCTTCTATTTCCATTTTCTGTTTCGTTCTCCCTTTTGGTCCATCAAATTTTTTTTTTTTTTCTTTGCTACTTTTCTTTCTGTTATTGTTGTTCTTTTTCTTTTTTCTACTTCTTCTTCTTCTTCTTCTTCTTCTTCTTCTTCTTCTTCTTCTTCTTCTTCTTCTTCTTCTTCTTCTTCTTCTTCTTCTTCTTCTTCTTCTTCTTCTTCTTCTTCTTCTTCTTCTTCTTCTTCTTCTTCTTCTTCTTCTTCTTCTTCTTCTTCTTCTTCTCTTCTTCTTCTTCTTCTTCTTCTTCTTCTTCTTCTCTTCTTCTTCTTCTTCTTCTTCTTCTTCTTCTTCTTCTTCTTCTTCTTCTTTCTTCTTCTTCTTCTTTCTTCTTCTTCTTCTTCTTCTTCTTCTTCTTCTTCTTCTTCTTCTTCTTCTTCTTCTTCTTCTTCTTCTTCTTCTCCTCCTCCTCCTCTTCCTCAAATCCTAAAGAATTTTATAGTTTTGTTAAGAGTAAAAAAGCCCTTACCTGCAATATCGGTCCACTTACTAAAGGACATGGAAATCACACAAATGACGAAAACGAAATGGCTACAATCCTTAATGACTTTTTTGCATCCGTATTTACAGAAGAGGATTGTTCATCGTTTCAGCCACTTGAGATTAGAGGGACCGTAAACTTCTTAAATGATATACTCATAGTAGAAAATGACGTTTTGCAAAAAATCAATAAGATGAAAACAAACAAAACCCCTGGACCAGATAAAATTTCCCCAAGAATCTTGAAAGAGGTCAAGCACCAGATCAGTAAACCGCTTACAATCTTATTCAATAAATCCTTAAGAGATGGTAAAGTTCCATCAGATTGGAAACGTGCAAATGTAACACCAATCTTCAAAAAGGGGGACAAGTCACAACCCGGAAATTATAGGCCAATCAGTCTGACATCAGTTGTATGTAAATTAATGGAGACAATCATTCGTGACAATGTGGTGAAATTCCTTGAAGACAACGATATAATAAAACCCTCACAACATGGTTTTCGTAATAAACGTTCATGTTTAACTAACTTATTAGACTTCTTCCACAATGTTTTTGATGCGTACGATGAAAGCAGAGCAGTAGATGTCATATATCTGGATTTTCAAAAGGCTTTTGATAAAGTACCTCATCAACGATTGCTTAATAAACTAATGACTCATGGTATCTCTGGTAGCATTTACAATTGGCTTCTGGACTGGCTCTCTGAACGTAAGCAGAGAGTAGTCTTAAACGGTGTCTCCTCTCAATGGTTAAACGTAAAAAGTGGCGTACCACAAGGCTCAGTGCTTGGTCCTGTCTTATTCTTGATATATGTTAATGACATAGATGATGGGATCACTTGCAAAATATCGAAATTCGCTGACGATACGAAAATTCTCAGCAAAGTAACTACGACAATTGACAGAGAAGTCTTACAATCAGACCTAGATCGACTAACGTCTTGGGCCAATAAATGGCAAATGAAATTTAACGTTGAAAAATGCAAGGTACTACACATCGGAAGAAATAATGATCACGTTCAGTACTCAATGAATGGTAAATCACTTTCTACAGTAAACAAAGAAAAAGATCTGGGAATCACAATATCAAACGATTTAAAGCCCAGTCAACATTGTTCAGAGGTAGTTAAAACTGCTAACAGATTGGTCGGCTTTATTGGGCGTACTTTCGAAAATAAATCAGAAAAAGTCATATTAAAACTGCATAATTCACTAGTACGACCCCATCTTGAGTATTGCGTACAGTTTTGGTCCCCATATTACAGAAAGGACATTGACAAACTGGAAAGAGTCCAGCGAAGAATAACAAAAATGATTCCAAGGCTGAAAAATAAACCTTATGAAGAAAGACTTAAAGAACTAAACTTATTCAGCCTAGAAAAACGAAGGATGCGAGGGGATTTAATTGAAATGTTCAAGATAATCAAAGGATTCGATAATATCAATGCAGAAGATTACATTACTTTTGATCGATCAAATATAACAAGAAGACGTCATTCTTTTAAGATTACTGGTAAAAGATTCACATCAAACGAAGCCAAGCACTTCTTTTTCAATCGGATCGTTAACGTTTGGAACTCCCTGCCCGCCAATGTCGTCGACAGTAAAACAATTACTACGTTCAAAAATAGACTTGACAAATATTTAGAAGCCAATCCACAACTAAAATACTATCCGTTAACGTAGCAAACTTTGAGTAAGTTCATCCTGATGTACCTAACTTACGAAATGTCGATTCAAAAGACGTCGCTAGTGGCCTGACATCGCTTGCCAGGAAGTAGTGGTAGCAGTAGTGGTAGTGACAGTATGGTCTTGGTTGGCCTTCCTTTCCCTGCCAGCCATGGCTGGGGAGAGAAGCCTTCACCCTTACTATCCTGTATCCTTCACTCTAGAGTAGATAGTGTAGTCTCACAAACAGCCTCGTAAGGGCCAGCAGGCCTGTTGTTGTTTGTTCTTCCTATGTGTTCCTATGTATTCCTCCTCCTCCTCCTCCTCCTCCTCCTCCTCCTCCTCCTCCTCCTCCTCCTCCTCCTCCTCCTCCTCCTCCTCCTCCGCCTCGACTTGAATTCTTCCCCTCACCCTTTTTTCTATAATTTGATTTCACCTTTCAGATATTTTCGGTTTTTTCCACGTGTTTTCAAGTCTTTCCTCTTCCCATCAGTTCGATCATGCGTGGTCACTAAACAATATATATTTTTTTCTTTTTCCCATTTCTTCCTTTCCATCCAAATTACTTGACTTACACTTTTTTTTTTCCACCCTATCTCATTTCCACAATAATAATTCTTGCTCCTTGCCATTCCCTCCTTCATTCCTTTCCTCCGTCTCTGTCCTGCTCTTCCTTCCTTTGTATCTTTCTTCATTTTTTTTTCTCGCTCTCTCTCTCTTACCTTCTTATCTTTCGCGGGCAGCCACCAACACATATTTTTCTTTGCACTCCTATCTCCCTCCCGCTACCTTTTATATAGTCCTTTCACTGCCCCTCCCCCCCTCCCCCCCATCATCATCCCACCTTCCCCTCCCCACACCATCCCCCCCTCCCCACACCATCCCCCCCTCCCCCCCTCACCATCCCTCCGCCCTTTCCTCCCCTCACCATCCCACCGATCCTCTCATCCGCTCACCATCCCACCCCTTTACATCGTACCGTGAAAAGAAGAGGGAAGAGAGAGAGAGAGAGAGAGAGAGAGAGAGAGAGAGAGAGAGAGAGAGAGAGAGAGAGAGAGAGAGAGAGAGAGAGAGAGAGAGAGAGAAAAGAAAAAAAAAAGAGAAAGAGAATTACCAAAAAAATGAGGAATTGAAAGATAGGGAGAAGGAGGGGAAGGAAAAAAAAGGAAAGTGAAATGAGGTAGTTGTTAGGAAGAAGAAAAGGAGGAAAATGAGAATATTTGGGGAATAGGAGGAGGAGGAGGAGGAGGAGGAGGAGGAGGAGGAGGAGGATATGAATGTTGAAAAGGAGAAATACATAGATTAGAGTAACACTTGGCATGAGGAAGAGGAGGGGGAGGAAGAGGAGGAGGAAGAGGAGGAGGAAGAAGGTCAACAGGTCAGCTGAGGCTCTGATAGGAAGAGAGTGAGGTGGCTGGAGCGACCTGTAGCAGCATGGCGCGAGATCAATACCTAGAGCACACACACGCACACACACACACACACACACACACACACACACACACACACACACACACACACACACACACACACACACACACACACACACACACACACACACACACACACACACACCTTTCTTATTTTACTATTTCTGTGATTGGAACAGTTTTTTTTTCTTCTCTTTTTCTTCTTCTTAACAGGCCGTTGAAACACGTACACACACACACGTAGACACACACGCACACAGACAGACAGACAGCCACAACACGTACGTACATTAGTGTTTGTTGTTTGTCCTCATTGACTTGGTTTAGCTGGTGGGGCTGCGTGGGTGTAATTTTTCAGTGCTCAAAGTCATCTAGTCCTTGCCTGACATTACTACCTTTTCTAACATTCTCATAAACACACAAATACACTTTCCATTATACGTACAACTTTCAATATCATTTCCAGACCTAATTCTTTTTTCTTTCTTTCCTCTTTAATGTAATTTTTTTCTTCATATGTTTTCTTAATTTTTGTCATCTTTCTTTTCGTCCTCGTCTTCCTCATCTTCTTATTCGTTGTCGTTGTTGTGGAGGAGGAGGAGGAGGAGGAGGAGGAGGACGTGGACAATCTTGAGTAGTTAGGAGGCGGGGAAGGAGGTGGTTAAGAAGTAAAATGAGAAAAAAAACATAAGGAAGAGCATATACTACAAAGCCTTTTGGCCTGAACGAGGGTACCCACTAAACTGATAGCATAAGTAGACTACGCGTGGGAGAAAACAACAAAACAGGATAAGGCTTCTCCCCACCCACTTGTCCTTCTGGCAGATTGCAGGAAAGAAGCGAGAAAGGATCACAAGGGAAATTGTTCTAAAAATACACCAGTCTGTCATTACGTAATATTTGATCCAAGAAAAGACGGGAACAATACTACTACCCAATTCAATCTTCTTTCCTAAAACTC
>JAPQNM010000302.1:30000-32500 GCA_029783475.1 Metacarcinus magister
GCAGCTCTTGGGACACCGTTATTGTGGGTCATGAGAACGTTCTCTGTGATGGGACACTTGACCTTGTTGAGAGGCAGGACGCGGAGGGAGCGGTTAAAGTACTGTTATGTGGAGGGCGGTAGGGAAGGGTGGTGAGGGTTAGGGGAGGAAGGGAAGGTGGTGGCGGCGGGAGGCACGGAACGGTGTATGGTGTATGCTATGTAATATGTATTGGATGATGTCTAGCTACGAGTAGTGAGTGGAATTTAATGATGTGAAGAAACATTGTGTAACGCAGAAGCACGTTGTTAGTGATGATAGTTATGATGTTTTTGGGTATTGTGTTGTTGATGTTGCTGATGTTGTTGTTGATGTGGTTGTTGTTGTTGTTGTTGTTGTTGTTGTTGCTGTTGTTGTTGTTGTTGTTGTTGCTGTTGTTGTTGTTGTTGACCATATTGTTTTTGTTAACGTTATTGTTGTTGTTTTTGTTGTTTTTTTCTTCTTTGTCTTATAATTATTATCATCATCATCATTACACATTATTAATATTATGAATATCATTATTGTTATTACTATTATTATTGTTATTATTATTATTATCATTATTATTATTATTATTATTATTATTATTATTATTATCATTATTATCATTATTATTATCATCATTATTATTAATATTAATGTTATTATAACTCTTATTAAAATTCTTAATTAATATTATTGTAATACTCGTAAAAATAATAGTGATACAAATACTAATTACAATAATGATAATTATGATAATAATAATAATAATAATCATATTAATAATAATAATAATAATAATAATAATAATAATAATAATAATAATAATAATGAAGTAATAGTGATAACAATATAAATAAGTTTAATAATAATAATAATAATAATAATAATAATAATAATAACTGATAATAATAATAACAATAATAAAACAATAATAATGAGAAGAATGATAATAATCATAATAAATGTAGTAATAATAATAATGGTAGTAATAATAATAATTACTATTATCATTGTTATTATTACTATTTTTATTATTGTTACAATTATTATTATCATTAATATTAAAATTATAATAATGATATTTATAATAATAATTGTTATTAATATCTTCATCATTATAATTTTTATTATCTTTTTTTCATTTTCACTATTTCTATTATTTTCATTATTATAACTATTATTATTATTATTATTATTATTATTATTATTGTTATTATTATCAGTATTGTTATTATGATTCTTATTCTTATATAAATTATTGATGTTATTATTATTATTTTTATTGTTAAAAATAATATCATTATTGTTTTATATTATTTACAATATTATAGCCGCGTTTTTGTCGTCCACGCGCCGGATTGTGTTTTAAAGACCGTCTTGGGGCGCCACAAAAACACTTTAAGCTTGACTTGGTGCTGAAATATTATTTGCTGGTTTATAAACCAGCCTTAAAACTTTATTAAAAGTAAAACATAGCTACTGTACTTTTATTTGAAATTATTTGGCGACATATTAATTTCTTTTTTGTTATGGTTGCCGAAATTAATGTCAGCGCCGAAAATAATCCTACACAGTACATAACCAAAACTGAGCTGCATAATCTAGGTGGGGTCTAACTAGCGCTAAATACAACCTCAGAATGACCTCAGAACTTCTATATGTCACACACCTACCAATAAATCCCAGTATCTTTCTATTTATCTATGTCTAACTATAATACACTGTTCCCTGGGGCGCGTCACTGCTTACTTGAACTCCCAAAAGTCCCTCTCACTATATGACCTTCCTAAGGTAGTGTCATTTAATGTGTAGTCTACAGGCTTATTATCGGTAAAGATTCGTAAGACGACCTATTCGATATCTCCTTACCTTTAGTATGCAATGCAAATTCAACCTCAGAACCTTGTTAAGATCACCTCAAACAGTTATACCGCTGAAAAACATACGATTTATTTTAGGTTACGTTAGGTTTGGTTAGGTTACGTTATGTTTTGTTTTGTTTGGTTAGGTTACATTAGGTTTAGTTTGGTTTGGTTAGGTTACTTTTGGTTAGGCTTATTTAACTGCAGCTCTGGGAAGGTTAGGATAGGTTAGGTTAGGTTAGGTTAAAAGCTATTTTATTCGGTAAATTTTTACATCTTCACCAGAATGGCGTGTGGCTACGAAAGAAAAGAGCTTGTGTTCATCTAAATGTTTTCTAGTTGCCCTTGCTATGATAGCTTCTAACATCTACATATTCATTACTAAACACTGTTGATTCAATGTACTAAACTCGTATCTGGAACACCTGGATACTGACAAATTATAGATCGAAGTGCTTAGAGATACGTTGTCATCCACTATTCATCCGCTATTGGTACGGCCTGTGCCTTATTATTTACCTGTTAAAGTATCTTTCAAGTTATGTTAGGTTGATTATGTTATGTTAGGTTTGGTTAGGTACGGTTTGGTTCGGTTAGGTTCGGTTATATAAGCTTTTTACCCAAAAGATAGG
>JAPQNM010000302.1:40000-50000 GCA_029783475.1 Metacarcinus magister
CCCCGCTCAGCTGCCACACCCTGACCCCGCTCAGCTGCCACACACTGACCACGCTCAGCTGCCACACCCTGACCCCGCTCAGCTGCCACACCCTGACCCCGCTCAGCTGCCACACCCTGACCCCGCTCAGCTGCCACACCCTGACCCCGCTCAGCTGCCACACCCTGACCCCGCTCAGCTGCCACACACTGACCACGCTCAGCTGCCACACCCTGACCCCGCTCAGCTGCCACACCCTGACCACGCTCAGCTGCCGCACCCTGACCCCGCTCAGCTGCCACACCCTGACCCCGCTCAGCTGCCACACCCTGACCCCGCTCAGTAATAATGTTTAGAGACTTTAAGCTTCCCATGTACATTGACTGACTCATTCCGGTGTTGAAGCAGTTATACCGAATGCTAGAATGTTTAGTAGATAACTTCCTAAGCCTATTGGTAACCGAGCCAACGCGTGAAAATATTAAGTTTCACCTCATCATAGTCAGTCATGATCATCTCATCAATAACGCTGCAGTTGGCGAACATCTTGGCTTTTGCATTCATGAACTAGTACGTGTCTATATCAATACAATGATTAATGTACTTGAAAACAAGACTGGTGTCATATTTCAGAGGGGGAAATTAAATTTTTTTTGAAATTGTATCACAGTGTCATATGTAATTACCAGATACAACACAGGTTAAAATTCAGTGATGCGCTGACCCATGTCAGTGTGAAAATTCAAATTGAAAGTTTTCCACATATGCATTTGTGCTTAGAATAGAGCCCTTACCTCTCGGAGTCTGTCACACCTTAACTGAGAGACCCCTGTAATCTTACTCCACAAAACAGACTATTAGTTAACCAATACTCCTCGTATAATTACTTGCTATTTTAAATAATCACTAAGAAAAATACAGCTCAGCCTGTAAATACAATATTTGACATAAGCTACTGAACACCTCTTTTAGGAATATAATTATACACAGGCAAGGTTAACCACTGTTATGGAGGAGAAATTAAAGTTTGGTTGGTTATGTATCATTTTTGATGATATAAAAACTTATAAGATCCGAGGCTGGGTGATAACAGCCCTGACGTTGAGTGAGGGTATGGTTGTCCTCCCGCTTCTCCCCATACAGAAAGGGGCGGAGCATACCCCCCCTCCCCCAGTGAGGTTATGACGTAGCTTTTTGAGATGCCATACGGATGATTAAACTATGCTTCTTGTGTGTTCACTAAGTTTCCAGAATATACTGGACGTCCAAGTCATCGTAAACTTTGTAGCAGGTAGGGAATATATATGTACAGTCACCCAAAAGGATGATATCGCCTAATTCAGATTGTTTCGTTCTGGTGACATCTGGCAACTGCACCACCGAGGGCCTTAATTACTGGCTCTATTCATTTATCATCACACTCTGTATATACTGCACTTTCTTCTTGTTATAAAAATGTTTTGATATGAATGATTGTATGTATCATGTGTCTGGCGTGTGTCAATTATTCCCCGTGTTTAATGTAAATACGTATTCGTACGTATCCTCCCCCATTGTATGTATGTACCATTTTTGTCCCTCACCTCCCATGACTAATGACTTGAGTTTTTGCCTTAGGGTTTAGGCTCCCAAGTATGAATGTGTGTGCATGATGCGTGACTGAAATTGTATGAATGTATGTTTTGATTTATATGAATAAAAATATAAAATTAATAACAAAAAATAAAACAATAATAAATAAATAAATAAATAAATAAATAAAATAAAATAAACCAATACAAAATGAAATAAATTCCAGATAATGAAATAAGTCAAATACAAATTTCAATTTAAAACCTAAACGGCCTAATAGCCTATGCCATTGCTGATGGCGAAGATTATCATCACAATTATTCATAACATTAAAATCCATGATAACACATTTTGCATACATTATTAGCATGCAAATAATTGTAAATCCCTTGTAAATTCAGCGCGCAAAAGATTTCCCGCCCAAGTAAAAATTGCAAGAATCCCCTAACTCATAAAAAAAACGTTTAATTAACTTTGCCCGAAGACGTTGCAACTCGTAAATGTTTTTAATCACATTGCCTAATATTTTTTTTTTAATTGCATATAATTTGAACCATTTAATACCATGGTAGACAGGGAGTATATAAAAAAAAAGGGATTAAACCCCACCTGGCAACTCAAAGTGAATGAGAGCCCTCGGGCACAAAGGAGCGGTCTTCTTGTACATGACGCGGAAGGGCGAACACAGGCCTGAGGTATCTCTGCTTTTGCAGGTGAGGTTATGCGATTTTATTAGCTGCAAGCTTCATCTAAAAAGTTGGCCAGGGCCACAAAGGAGAGAACCTAAATATTGACAAAGTGAAATAAGTAAAATACCCTTAGGAAATAAGTTATATAAGTGTTAAGATATGACCACATGTGCACGTCTTCTTGGAAAAGACGTGGAAGGGCGAACACAGGCTTGAGGTGTCTCTGCTTTGGCAGGAATAAAAAAATCTCCATGACAACACTTACATATTAATCATATAAAGTAAAAATATAAATGTTAACATATTAGAAAAAATAAACTTAAAAGTAATCTTTGACCATTTAATTATTTCTTTGTTATAAACTTGCAACCACATGGACCACAAATAATTAATATCATGCCTTAGTTAGAATGAAATTTGTAAATGGATAGGTCAAAGTGTCAATAGGAACAAAATAGAAAAGAAAAGAAAGAAAGAAAATAAATTTCCTTTGCACGTATATAGGTTATTGCAGTAATGGGCTTTCACGGACACCGGCTGAAAGTCATGGTGTTAGGTTACACGGTTATCGTAAGATGAATCGGTTATCTAACTAGTCATGTAAATAAGAAACAACTAAGGAAAGTGATGAAAAAAAGACTTAAAAATTAAATTAGAAAGATTAGGTTAATTTCATCCCCCCGGAAACAATATGAAAATTTACCAAATATGTATTCCAGTATTACATTCCAACTTTAATTAATCTTTACAAATGTATGTGTCACAGTTGAATTCTTTTGGTCATGACAGTCATAAATTAGTAATAATTAGAAAATTTGAATATATATATATATATATATATATATATATATATATATATATATATATATATATATATATCGCAAACTCCCAAGATACAGTTTTATTGAGTGAAATCCTAACTCGCATTAGGTGGTGAGTATATTGGAGGTGCTCAAACCTTAAATACGGATATGATAACCATCCAACGTTCCCAAGCTTCTGAAAGAGGACTCAGCCCAAATTATACCATATATTAATTTTTTTCCATTAATTTATCAAGTGTAAAATTTTTCTTATAACTTCCATTCCGGAAGAATAAATTCTCAAAAGGGCTCCCATGCCCCTTAACAAAAAAACTTGGGTGATGGCAGCAGTAATCTTTAAATTAACTAACTAACTAATAAAGTAAAGTAACATGAATAACTAAAGAATAACAAGGAATTAAAAGTTACATAAATGATCAAATAAGACAAATAATTATTAGAAAATACCCGGCACCATACTGGTGTCATAGCAGTGAAATTTAACTAGATTATGTGGTATTAAATGCTACGAAAACACCCGGCACTATAATGTGAAGACGATTTATTAGTTATAGCCTATTATATATATTGAAAACATATTAGTAATCTATTACCAGTATTTGATGACAGCCCATTACCGGTATTTGAAAATATTAATTTAGCCTATTCTCGGTATTTGAAAATAGATTGGTTTTATTCTATTACCGTTACATAATGAATTTATTAATTAAAGCCTATTTTCATTATTTGAAGTTGTTAATTATAATCTATTAGCACTATTTAAAGACGATTTATTAATTATAGATTATTATCATTCTTATAGTGTACATTGGTTATATTCTATTAGCGCTATTTAAATCATCAATCAATCATTGAGGGCATACGCCAAGAAGCGCGTCGCCTCGCCTCGCCAACCCTCCGAAGCCAGCTCTGGCGATCACCCCGTGCAAGTCGCCATGCAAGCCCCCTTCCAATACCAATTAACTCCCAGCAGGAAGCAATCGACTTGTCCCAGCCACGAACTTTGTGGGCGCCTTCTTAGCCTCTTCCAATCCGGGTTATCTCTTTCAGAAATAACCCGAGAAGCAGGATCAGCTTCTGGGTAACGTGCCACATGCCCATATAGCCGGAGCTGACGTTGGCGGACTATGCTGGTAATAGGCCTTGATTCAGTCTCACGGAGCAGTCGCTGATTTGACATGAAGTCATTCCAGCGATACCCCATGATACTGCGAAGGCACTTACTTATTACCAAAGACATCACTTTGTCTCTTCAAATTGGTGTTCAGTGTCCATGTCTCACACCCATACAGTAAGGCAGGTATCAACAGTGATTTGAAGATTCGAATCTTTGTACATCTCCACAGGTACCGACAACGCCAAATATTCGTGCTGAGCGAGTCCATAACACCATAGGGCAAGCCAATCCACCGTAAGACTTCTTGACGTGACCCATCATTGTTATGGACCACTCTACCAAGGTATGTGAAGCTGTCCAAGATATCGATGTCCTCGCCACACGCATGAATAGACTATAATGTTTCATCTAGCAAGCCTCTAAACACCTGAACCTTAGTCTTGGGCTAAAAGACCTGAAGTCCCAAAAGGCTTCACCTCCTCGTGCAGTGCTTCGAGAGCCATCACCAGAACCTCCAGCGACTCAGCAGAGATTACTGCAACGTTGGCAAAAACAAGATCAGTGATCTTGGTGTTGCCGACAGATAATTCACAGTGACTTTGGTTCACAACTCTGCCCAGTACTCAGTCCATACATGTATGGAAAAGTGATGGAGCAAGGACGCATCCCTGCGAAGCGCTAGGATACGGTCAGTAATTGACTTATCAGGTGTAAACCCTGACTGTTCAGGTCTCTGATATTTCAGCAAATGACTGCGAACTCGCATCAGTAGCAGATGGGCGAGCACCTTGCCTGGTACGCTGAGCAGCGTTATCCCGCGGTCGTTGTTGCAATCCTGACGGTCCCCTTTACCTTTCCAGATAGAAACGATCAACCCCCATTTTCAGTCAGGAGGAATGGTATCTGAATGCCATACAGCAGTCAAGACAGCATGCAACCCACGGATCATGGCCTCGCCTCCTGCTTTGAGCAACTGCACTGATGTCACAAATGCCAGCTGCCTTTCCACCCCACAACTTTGCCACAGCCTCTTTGACCTCATCAATAGAGGGTGGAGCTTCTTTAATGGGCGGATCAGCATCCATCACCTGTAACCAAATGGTTTGAAGCTGTCCGCTTGGAGGGTTAACCTTGAACAACTGCTCAAAGTACTCAGCCCATCGAGCCATCTGCCCATCCGCATCTGATACGAGGCAACCATCTGCTGTTTGGATAGCACTCATCCGAGATGTAGACTTGGAGCAGATCTTCTTCAGGGCTCGATAAGCAGGTTTAAAGTCATTACCAATTATATGACTCTCAACATCCTCTCTGAGACTCCTGACATACCTCTCCTTGTCTCTCCTCAGAAGAGTTCTAGTCCTACGAGACAGAGCCCTGTACTAGTCAATCAAGGCCTATTACCAGCATAGTCCGCCAACGTCAGCTCCGGCTATATGGGCATGTGGCACGTTACCCAGAAGCTGATCCTGCTTCTCGGGTTATTTCTGAAAGAGATAACCCGGATTGGAAGAGGCTAAGAAGGCGCCCACAAAGTTCGTGGCTGGGACAAGTCGATTGCTTCCTGCTGGGAGTTAATTGGTATTGGAAGGGGGCTTGCATGGCGACTTGCACGGGGTGATCGCCAGAGCTGGCTTCGGAGGGTTGGCGAGGCGAGGCGACGCGCTTCTTGGCGTATGCCCTCAATGATTGATTGATGATTTAAATAGCGCTAATAGAATATAACCAATGTACACTATAAGAATGATAATAATCTATAATTAATAAATCGTCTTTAAATAGTGCTAATAGATTATAATTAACAACTTCAAATAATGAAAATAGGCTTTAATTAATAAATTCATTATGTAACGGTAATAGAATAAAACCAATCTATTTTCAAATACCGAGAATAGGCTAAATTAATATTTTCAAATACCGGTAATGGGCTGTCATCAAATACTGGTAATAGATTACTAATATGTTTTCAATATATATAATAGGCTATAACTAATAAATCGTCTTCACATTATAGTGCCGGGTGTTTTCGTAGCATTTAATACCACATAATCTAGTTAAATTTCACTGCTATGACACCAGTATGGTGCCGGGTATTTTCTAATAATTATTTGTCTTATTTGATCATTTATGTAACTTTTAATTCCTTGTTATTCTTTAGTTATTCATGTTACTTTACTTTATTAGTTAGTTAGTTAATTTAAAGATTACTGCTGCCATCATCCAAGTTTTTTTGTTAAGGGGCATGGGAGCCCTTTTGAGAATTTATTCTTCCGGAATGGAAGTTATAAGAAAAATTTTACACTTGATAAATTAATGGAAAAAAATTAATATATGGTATAATTTGGGCTGAGTCCTCTTTCAGAAGCTTGGGAACGTTGGATGGTTATCATATCCGTATTTAAGGTTTGAGCACCTCCAATATACTCACCACCTAATGCGAGTTAGGATTTCACTCAATAAAACTGTATCTTGGGAGTTTGCGATATATATATATATATATATATATATATATATATATATATATATATATATATATATATATATTCAAATTTTCTAATTATTACTAATTTATGACTGTCATGACCAAAAGAATTCAACTGTGACACATACATTTGTAAAGATTAATTAAAGTTGGAATGTAATACTGGAATACATATTTGGTAAATTTTCATATTGTTTCCGGGGGGATGAAATTAACCTAATCTTTCTAATTTAATTTTTAAGTCTTTTTTTCATCACTTTCCTTAGTTGTTTCTTATTTACATGACTAGTTAGATAACCGATTCATCTTACGATAACCGTGTAACCTAACACCATGACTTTCAGCCGGTGTCCGTGAAAGCCCATTACTGCAATAACCTATATACGTGCAAAGGAAATTTATTTTCTTTCTTTCTTTTCTTTTCTATTTTGTTCCTATTGACACTTTGACCTATCCATTTACAAATTTCATTCTAACTAAGGCATGATATTAATTATTTGTGGTCCATGTGGTTGCAAGTTTATAACAAAGAAATAATTAAATGGTCAAAGATTACTTTTAAGTTTATTTTTTCTAATATGTTAACATTTATATTTTTACTTTATATGATTAATATGTAAGTGTTGTCATGGAGATTTTTTATTCCTGCCAAAGCAGAGACACCTCAAGCCTGTGTTCGCCCTTCCACGTCTTTTCCAAGAAGACGTGCACATGTGGTCATATCTTAACACTTATATAACTTATTTCCTAAGGGTATTTTACTTATTTCACTTTGTCAATATTTAGGTTCTCTCCTTTGTGGCCCTGGCCAACTTTTTAGATGAAGCTTGCAGCTAATAAAATCGCATAACCTCACCTGCAAAAGCAGAGATACCTCAGGCCTGTGTTCGCCCTTCCGCGTCATGTACAAGAAGACCGCTCCTTTGTGCCCGAGGGCTCTCATTCACTTTGAGTTGCCAGGTGGGGTTTAATCCCTTTTTTTTTATATACTCCCTGTCTACCATGGTATTAAATGGTTCAAATTATATGCAATTAAAAAAAAAATATTAGGCAATGTGATTAAAAACATTTACGAGTTGCAACGTCTTCGGGCAAAGTTAATTAAACGTTTTTTTTATGAGTTAGGGGATTCTTGCAATTTTTACTTGGGCGGGAAATCTTTTGCGCGCTGAATTTACAAGGGATTTACAATTATTTGCATGCTAATAATGTATGCAAAATGTGTTATCATGGATTTTAATGTTATGAATAATTGTGATGATAATTTTTTTTTTTTTTTTCTTCGCCATCAGCAATGGCATAGGCTATTAGGCCGTTTAGGTTTTAAATTGAAATTTGTATTTGACTTATTTCATTATCTGGAATTTATTTCATTTTGTATTGGTTTATTTTATTTTATTTATTTATTTATTTATTTATTTATTATTGTTTTATTTTTTGTTATTAATTTTATATTTTTATTCATATAAATCAAAACATACATTCATACAATTTCAGTCACGCATCATGCACACACATTCATACTTGGGAGCCTAAACCCTAAGGCAAAAACTCAAGTCATTAGTCATGGGAGGTGAGGGACAAAAATGGTACATACATACAATGGGGGAGGATACGTACGAATACGTATTTACATTAAACACGGGGAATAATTGACACACGCCAGACACATGATACATACAATCATTCATATCAAAACATTTTTATAACAAGAAGAAAGTGCAGTATATACAGAGTGTGATGATAAATGAATAGAGCCAGTAATTAAGGCCCTCGGTGGTGCAGTTGCCAGATGTCACCAGAACGAAACAATCTGAATTAGGCGATATCATCCTTTTGGGTGACTGTACATATATATTCCCTACCTGCTACAAAGTTTACGATGACTTGGACGTCCAGTATATTCTGGAAACTTAGTGAACACACAAGAAGCATAGTTTAATCATCCGTATGGCATCTCAAAAAGCTACGTCATAACCTCACTGGGGGAGGGGGGGTATGCTCCGCCCCTTTCTGTATGGGGAGAAGCGGGAGGACAACCATACCCTCACTCAACGTCAGGGCTGTTATCACCCAGCCTCGGATCTTATAAGTTTTTATATCATCAAAAATGATACATAACCAACCAAACTTTAATTTCTCCTCCATAACAGTGGTTAACCTTGCCTGTGTATAATTATATTCCTAAAAGAGGTGTTCAGTAGCTTATGTCAAATATTGTATTTACAGGCTGAGCTGTATTTTTCTTAGTGATTATTTAAAATAGCAAGTAATTATACGAGGAGTATTGGTTAACTAATAGTCTGTTTTGTGGAGTAAGATTACAGGGGTCTCTCAGTTAAGGTGTGACAGACTCCGAGAGGTAAGGGCTCTATTCTAAGCACAAATGCATATGTGGAAAACTTTCAATTTGAATTTTCACACTGACATGGGTCAGCGCATCACTGAATTTTAACCTGTGTTGTATCTGGTAATTGCATATGACACTGTGATACAATTTCAAAAAAAATTTAATTTCCCCCTCTGAAATATGACACCAGTCTTGTTTTCAAGTACATTAATCATTGTATTGATATAGACACGTACTAGTTCATGAATGCAAAAGCCAAGATGTTAGCCAACTGCAGCGTTATTGATGAGATGATCATGACTGACTATGATGAGGTGAAACTTAATATTTTCACGCGTTGGCTCGGTTACCAATAGGCTTAGGAAGTTATCTACTAAACATTCTAGCATTCGGTATAACTGCTTCAACACCGGAATGAGTCAGTCAATGTACATGGGAAGCTTAAAGTCTCTAAACATTATTACTGAGCGGGGTCAGGGTGTGGCAGCTGAGCGGGGTCAGGGTGTGGCAGCTGAGCGGGGTCAGGGTGTGGCAGCTGAGCGTGGTCAGGGTGTGGCAGCTGAGCGGGGTCAGGGTGTGGCAGCTGAGCGTGGTCAGTGTGTGGCAGCTGAGCGGGGTCAGGGTGTGGCAGCTGAGCGGGGTCAGGGTGTGACAGCTGAGCGTGGTCAGTGTGTGGCAGCTGAGCGGGGTCAGGGTGTGGCAGCTGAGCGGGGGCAGGGTGTGGCAGCTGAGCGGGGGCAGGGTGTGGCAGCTGAGGGGCGTCAGGGTGTGGCAGCTGAGGGGCGTCAGGGTGTAGCAGCTGAGGGGGGTCAGGGTGAGGTGACTGAGCAGCGTAGGGTGAGAGTGCTGCCTGGTGTGTGGCGTCAGGTGTTGTGTTTGGCTGGGAATTCTGAAAGTTCATGTCGATTAGCATATCTTTTTTCACCT
The DNA here is from genome assembly GCA_029783475.1 of Metacarcinus magister. NCBI lineage: Eukaryota > Metazoa > Arthropoda > Malacostraca > Decapoda > Cancridae > Metacarcinus > Metacarcinus magister. Next base: position 49,941 of record JAPQNM010000302.1, read on the forward strand.
ATATTTTTGTCATTCCCATTTCTCTACATTAATTATGTTGATTTAACTTGCGAGTTCTTT
>JAPQNM010000302.1:55000-65000 GCA_029783475.1 Metacarcinus magister
TTTTTTTATGAGGAGCCATATCAAATGTTTTTTTAGATATTATGATAAATGACATTTTCCGCTTGTGTCTCGCCACAAATGTTGCGGGACCCTGAGCTGGTATGCCCGACCGCTAGCGTGTTGTGACAGTCGGGGCGACTGATTTGAAAGGAGGGGATAGTGTTACGATGGGGGATATTGGCGCGAATGTTTTGCGGGTTTTTGGGAGAAGACGCGGGATTTGGAGCGTCACCTGCCAGTCTGGGTAGCGTCTTTGTTAAGGGGAAGACGTGAGGGTGCTGTACATAGAAGGAAACGGTTCAGTAAACTAAAGAGGATTGGGAGTACTGTGGTTTTCCTCACCCTGCCCCGGATGCCCAGAAGGCAGCGGCTCGAGGAAGTGTTGAGAGCTTCGGCTTTCATTTCCTGATGCATTTAGGACAGGGGTCGGCAACCTTTTCAGTGCGAGGGCCAGAGAAAGCTTCTAGGAGTAGCCCGCGGGCCGGAGTGCCAAAGAGAACCAAAAAGTGACAGTGTACAAACATTTTCTAAAAAAGCAGGCAAACCAGTGACTAGATTACATAAAATTTATTGGAAAACAAGCAAATAAGTGACTACAGAAAACAGTTTTATCAAGAGACATGCAAATTAGTGAAATGGTTGGTGCTGTTTGCCATAAAGAAGTGATTCAATGTCTGAATGGATTGATAAGGTAGACAAGAGCAGAATGTCATTGAGGTGGCGGTCACTTAACTGGGAGCGAATGCGAGACTTTGTATATTTCATTTTTTGAAAAGAGCTGTTCACAACAGTAAGTGCTGCTTTTCAAAAATGAAATATACAGTCTCGCATTCGCTCCCAGTTAAGTGACCGCCACCTCAATGACATTCTGCTCTTGTCTACCTTATCAATCCATTCAGACATTGAATCACTTCTTTTTGGCAAACAGCACCAAACATTTCACTAATTTGCATGTCTCTTGATAAAACTGTTTTCTGTAGTCACTTATTTGCTTGTTTTCCAATAAATTTTATGTAATCTAGTCACTGGTTTGCCTGCTTTTTTAGAAAATGTTTGTACACTGTCACTTTTTGGTTCTCTTTGGCACTCCGGCCCGCGGGCTACTCCTAGAAGCTTTCTCTGGCCCTCGCACTGAAAAGGTTGCCGACCCCTGTCCTAAATGCATCAGGAAATGAAAGCCGAAGCTCTCAACACTTCCTCGAGCCGCTGCCGTGAGACAGCATTGGCCCGTCTACGGACAGGCCATACCCGCCTCACCCACGGTTTCCTCAAGTCCCGGGGAGTTGAGCCCTATTGTGATGATTGCTTAGTTCCCCTGACTGTGCGGCACTTGCTGGTCGAGTACCCCAGCCTGAGGGAATTGCGAGAACAGTACCTCGCCCAGTGTCGGGGCAGAGATGGGAGTTTCTCTCTCTCTCTCTGGTGCTAGGGGAGGGGGCGCTCTCCCCGGGGCATGAAGTGTTAAAATTCCTACAGGAAAGTGGCTTTCTCCACCTCCTGTAGATTTATTTTTCTTTTTATTTAGCTTTTATTTTTTAGTGTTTTTATTACGGTGCCAAATGACCTCGATGTTGCGGCACCATGATCTACTGTCACCAATCAATCAATCAATCAACACTTCCTCGAAGAAGTGGTGAGCATGACGGCTGGGCATCGACTGGCTCACATTGTTATTGTTTTGATCTGCACTGCCTCCGAGTGTTCTATTATCAGCCAGCGAATCCTAAACAGATTCGGATCCAGATCACAATCCGGAGCAGATCAATGGGGTGTCTTAACAGAGGATGAACTCTCATACTGGATCCTTAAACGTCCTTCAGAGTGTCAGCACTGGAACGATCCATTTGAAAACTTTAAGCGTTCATTCAAAAATCAGGTTAGAAATTGTTCTGAAAGTCTTTTTCAGAACAGAAAAGCTAATAGTTAAGTATACGATCGGGAATGGCTTGTGTACTCTCCAACAACTGGTTGTGTTCATTACTTTGTCTTCAGACTTTTTTCAACATCAATTACAGCACTATTTTCTGGTAGATTTACTGACTGACAAAATCCCATTGCAATTCAAACACATGAAAACTCTAAAAAGCATAGAAGAGCTTTGCTTGCATACTTGACAAGAAAGTGTTGTTCAAACTTAGACTCAAGATTAGCAAAACAAATAAAAACAAAACCCAGCTATACAGGAGGCATGTGCTTGAGCGTGTTGTTGCAGTGATATGCACACTAGCAGAACGTGGGCTACCTTGGTGTGTTAGAATTAATTGCCAAGTTTTATCCACTTCATTCCAACCTCATAAAACAACATGGAAACAGAGGATCTGGGTCTCTTTCATATTGGTCGAAGACAGTATGTAATGAACTTATTCAGGTTATGGCTAATAGAGTAAGAGAATCAATTTTGGTTGATCTGACAAAAGCAAGTTACTTCAGTTTGTCTGTGGACTCCACACCAGATCTTTCCCATGTGGATCAACTAACTGTTATAGTAAGAAATGTATCACCGGCTGATGGTTTACCTGTTGAACTCTATCTAACTTTTCTTGAGTTGGAAAATCACAGTGGTGAAAGTATGGCGGATATGGTGGTAGGCTATCTAAGCAAGGACTGCAAAGTTGATTTCAGTAAATGGCGAGGACAGTCATATGATAATGCAGCAAATATGGCTGGTAAATACAATGGAATGCAGCAAAAAATTATAGAGTTAAACTGGCATGATAAATATATATATATATATATATATATATATATATATATATATATATATGTATGTATATATATATATATATATATATATATATATATATATATATATATATATATATATATATATATTCCCTGTGCCGGACATTCACTAAATCTTGCCGGTCGTGCTGCTGCAGATTACTGTTTAGAAGCAATGAACTTGTTTGCTGTTTCTTTTCATCTTCTACAAAGAGGTGGTCTGTGATGTTATCATTCTTGAATACAGACTCAGATTCCAGAGTAACAGTGTCAGTCCAACACTAGGTGGGAAGCACATGTCAAAGCGGTGTCTGCCATAAATGCAAATTACAAGTCAACCATAGATGGTCTAAGTCACGTTTATATTGATGAGAATGAAAAGGGTGATACAAGACTGGTACTCTTCTGGAAAAAAGGGAGGAACTGGAGTTTGTTTTTATGCTACACTTATGGACTCGTTTGTTGGAAGTGTTTCACAAAACCAGTAAGGTTTTCCAGAATCCACAGATTGAACTTACCACATGTACGAATCTTTACACATCACTTTCCCATTATGTGAAAAATATTTGAAAAATATTTCAAAAAATGTTGACGATAATGACCAAGAATTTAAATCAAAATTGCCTGATGAAAAATATAAGTGTACAGGGAAAAGAAATAGGGTGAAAAAAAAGCAGGCCAATGCTGATGAAGAGTTTTCTCCAAGAGATGTCCTTGAAGCAAACTTAAGAAGAGCAACAGTCTATAATTATGTTGCAAACACATTTTCATTTCTAGTTGATTTAGAAGCTTCAGAGGCACAGCTACGTGAAGCAGTAGAAACCTTGATGAAAGAGTATCCAAACGATGTTGATATCATATTAACCTTACAGGTGAACTGAGGCACTTCCATTATTATATCAAGCAGAATTATCCTGGTAAGGAGCAAAATCACCACAAAGATCTGTATCAAACTATCTTCAGAGACAAGATTCATTTAGATTTCCCTAATGTGGAAGCAAATTTTTTTCTTCTTCTTATGTCTAATGGTAACAAATTATTCAGGAGCGAGCACAGGACGGAAGGGAAAAAAATACTACTACTACCACTACTACTACTACTACTACTATTACTACTACTACTACTACTACTACTACTACTACTACTACTACTACTACTACTACTATGGGCCAATACAATAATAGCCTAGCAAAGGGCTATCTATCTATCTATCTATCTATCTATCTATCAATCTATCTATCTATCTATCGATGGCGGCATAGTTGAAGGGTTGAGTGGGTGGCGCAGGGAGGAGGGGGGCCTCAACTGCATTGAACCAGCTTTGGGGGGCTCAGCTTGCAAACGGTTGAGAACCCCTGGCCTAGACAACTGTATGCAACAGAATTATGTTACATTTGATTTTAAAAAGAAACCATAATGACAGACTACAGTACACTATTATTAGGAAAAATATTTTCAATTAATAAAATTATGTTGATTAGACATTAAAATTCACCAACATTTTGACGGGAAGAGTAGACAGTACAATACTAAGTATTAATATAAGTGATTATGATTAGCTATTTAGTCAACCTTATTTATATAAATGAATAAATATAAAAATAAAAAATAAATAAATAAATAAATTAAAAAAAAAATAAATAAATAAAATATATATATATATATATATATATATATATATATATATATATATATATATATATATATATATATATATATATATATATATATATATATATATATATATATATATATATATATACTAATGAATGTTGAAATTATTTTAAAATTTACATTTAAGTTTTGTTTCCAGCTGTATTATAGCTATATTATATTATGATATATGATAGAGATTAAGCCAACCAAATTATTAATATGTAATCAGTAAGTGCATTACTTTGAAAATAGTTTGGATTGTTCACTTTGTTGTTAAATATTTAAATGGCATATACATTTTCAAGTTTTCTAAGACCAGCTGGTGTAATTTTTAAAAAATGGGCCTCAGGGCTTAGGATCACGGCAAGTTTAAATCCGACACTGCCTTTATGTGTTATTGGTACCTACAATAATCTATATAAACATTAGTACCATCATCATCATTATCAGCATCAGCAGCATCCAGACAATGAGTAAAAAAACCCAAAGTGGATGGATATTTTTTTTATTTTTACTTTAGAAGTGCCACATAATAAGAACTTTCATATCACTGTCAGAATAAAATTTATAAAAAAGTGAGAGAGAGAGAGAGAGAGAGAGAGAGAGAGAGAGAGAGAGAGAGAGAGAGAGAGAGAGAGAGAGAGAGAGAGAGAGAGAGAGAGAGAGAGAGAGAGGAGAGAGAGAGAGAGAGAGAGAGAGAGAGAGGAGAGAGAGAGAGAGAGAGAGAGAGAGAGAGAGAGAGAGAGAGAGAGAGAGAGAGACAGAGAGAGAGAGAGAGAGAGAGAGAGAGAGAGAGAGAGGAGAGAGAGAGAGAGAGAGAGAGAGAGAGAGAGAGAGAGAGAGAGAGAGAGAGAGAGAGAATTTTGAACATGCTTGCCTGACCTTGAGGGGCTCGGGGAAACCCTGGATCGCGCAAGCATTCGCTTCCGCGCCTAGGCAGAGAACACAGAAACAGAAGAAGAAAAAAACCGGTGGGACAGCGAACTGACCACGCATGAAAAACTCAACTACTTAAAAAGTGCGTTGAAAAGAAAGATGAGGTACAAAAACAGTCACAGGATAGGTGCTCAGACTGAGCCTTGGTAAGCAACAATTAGTAACGTTAGAAGACAGAAAAAAAAGAGCCAATATGACCATTATATATAAATCTGTCGAAAGTAAAGAGTGGTGGTACAGTAGTCTAGCGCTCGAGTGAGCAAGCCTATGTTCAAATCCCCGATATTGGCTGACCACTTTTCATTCTTTGATATCACCGCCGAGTGGCCAAAGACTACCCAAATTGCTGCCATACTGTCCTCAGATGGGACTTACAACGTTATATGCGTCTGAGGCACGTTCTCAACATATTCAAGAGAGAACGTAAACATTTGAGGCGTCACTATAAAAAAAATCTGATAACCTACGTCAAATAACAGGCGAGGCAAGTCCATCTGTGCCTCTATAAGCCTACTGGCGCCAACGGTTAATGATATAGAAAAAAAATTAAATAAATATATAGTATATACAATAATATTCAGGAGTACTCAGCAAAGAATTATAAAAGAAAGGAATTAAGAAAAATGTGATAAAAGTCAGTTTTCCAGACAAGGCAATGCATCAGTGGAATATATTTCTGAAATAAGTCGTGTGTATGCAAAGAAAATTTACAGATTTATCGAATATGATGACATAGTATTAAAAGACTGGACACAATGAATTTGACTCAATCCTATAAAAATAGTTACGTAAGTAAAATCAGTTATAAATCATAAAATAACCTATAATGATGAACGGAAAATAAAGAGGAAGCGAAAAATAAAAACATTAGCAATAATATGGCAATGAAAAGCATATCAATATTAATGTTTGAAAACTAGTTTTCATGCACCTGAAGGTCGCCGGTACAGTGACAGTGGGGGTAAATGGGGGAGGAGTCAAGGACAAAGTTGAATGAAGGCACTCAGTAGGTATATATACGCTGTCCTCTGCTGTATGTCATCACTTGGACAACAAGAGCTTCGTTAGCAGACAAGCAACACACTAGCAGGTGAGTCGTCCTTTTCCTCCTCGAATCTTACCTGTCTCAAAGAACATTTTTTTTTCTTTCTCGCGCTCTCTTCTCTCTCTCTCTCTCTCTCTCGCTCTCGCTCTCGCTCTCGCTCTCGCTCTCGCTCTCTCTCTCTCTCTCTCTCTCTCTCTCTCTCTCTCTCTCTCTCTCTCTCTCTCTCTCTCTCTCTCTCTCTCTCTCTCTCTCTCTCTCTCTCTCTCTCTCTCTCTCTCTCTCTCTCTCTCTCTCTCTCTCTCTCTGTCTATCTCTGTTTTTTTATCTTATTCACACAAAGTTACAATTTTCAGAGGAGTTACAACTACATAACATAGATCACAGTAACTCTACAGGCTAAAGGTTACAGTATTAGTGAAAGTCTCACTCTGCTATTGAAATTAAATACAATATTGATTATGAATATTAGTACATACAAATTAAATTATGATATATATCACCAATGTCCCAGTAGCTAGTCAGTCACTGTCTTTTGGAAACAATGCATTGTTTTTCATCAAAATCTACTAAACGCGGATTTCGGCCAAAGCTATAAATAGAAACTGCTCTCACTATCATCGCTGATAATATGTATGATGATATGGACCAAATGAAAATCACATCTTGACTCTGTGTGATCTATCGAAAGCCTTCGATAGCGTTAGCCATGAGATTATTTTAAGTAAATGTACTAAGCTCATAATAAATAGTTTTTGGTTCAAGAGTTATTTGCATGACAGAACACAATCGGTTCGCCTTAGTGACACTCTGTCTAATAAACTTAATGTAGACTATGGAGTTTCACAAGGCTCTATACTTGGTTCCATCTTATTCTCCATTTACTCTAATGACTTAGCTGATAGGATAAGTATATGCTATTCAATTCAATATGCTGATGATACTCAGTTTCTACAGGCTGACACTATCAATAATCTCGAGGATCTCATCTCTAAAGCTGAAGACACATTACACAATTTAAATCAGTATTTTCTTGGAAATAGTTTTATGTTAAATCCAAAGAAAACACAGTGTATCTTTATTGGTAATAGATAACTTCTGTCACGTGTTCCCTGAAACATATTTATTAACGGTGATGTCAGCAATATGTACCCGAGTACGCATGTGAAGAACCTTGCTGTTTATTTTGATAGATATATGCTTTTCGATTTACACATCACTGAGCTTACGAAGAAGATTATGGGAACACTGATTGTTTATTAACCGAAGAATTGATAATTTTGATAAACCAACTAGAGTAATAATTGTGCAGTCTCTGGTACTTAGTTTAATGAATTACTGCATTTGCATATGGGGCTCTACTAATAAGATTTTGCTTCAAAACGTTGCAGCTAAAGTAGCTATTAGGAGGCTTAAGAAATATGATCATGTTACTCCCATAGTAAAACATCTACAATGGTTGACAGTCAAGGACAAGTATACTTTTGAAAAATGCATAACTATGTATAAAACTGTTTTCGGTTTGTATCCTGAATGATACCTGAGGTTTCCTATTGTCAGGAAAAAGACAAGTACCATAACAAGGCGGCTCAATGACCTGCGTGTGTCAAAAGCCAGTATTGATTCGGGGGCTACTGCCACCTCTGTCTTTGGACCCAAAATATGGAATAATTTGCCTTCTTTGATCAGGAACTACAATTTTTTTGTTGTGGTGATGGTGATGTTAACTGGTATTGACTACTGGTGGTGGAGGTGATGGTGGTGTTGAGTGGTGTTGACTGGTGGTGGTGGTGGTGGTGGCGTTGATTATTGGAAGTGGTGGTGTTGACTATTGGTGGTGGTGGTTTAGGTGGTGGTAGTGGTTTAGGTGGTGGTGGTGGTGGTGAAAAGAACCTGATCACATTAGATATTTTAGAATAAATATAATTTAGTTTGAATTGATATTCACTAATTTCAATTTGAAATTTATTTATTTGAAATTGAAATTAGTTTATTTTAATTTGAAATTCAGTTATCTAAATTTGATGTTCAGTTTTTTAAATTTCAAGCTCAGTTCTTTGTTTTTAAATTGATGTTTATTTATATAAATAAATATATATATATATATATATATATATATATATATATATATATATATATATATATATATAAGGGTAAAAAGGTGTAGATTGACATTTTCATTCTTTTAGTTAACTTTTTTTATAAGCATTATCAAGACTCTCCTCAATATCTTGTGCTTTTATTTATATATTTTTGTCAAAGTGACTCATTAGTGTTACGATTTATATGACCTTGTGCAACATGTAAGAATAACCATGATGCATGGAAATAAAATTTTTATTTATTTATTTATTTAATACTCTGTGTGTGTGTGTGTGTGTCTGTGTATGTGTGTGTGTGTGTGTGTGTGTGTGTGTCTCTCTCTCTCTCTCTCTCTCTCTCTCTCTCTCTCTCTCTCTCTCTCTCTCTCTCTCTCTCTCTCTCTCTCTCTCTCTCTCTCTCTCTCTCTCTCTCCTTAATCTGACTCAGCACACTGATCTCAGTTCCTTTTCCGTCCAACAGATAGGAGCATGTTTGTGATCGCGTCAGCCGCTGTGTTATGGGCAGTGGTATCAGCCTCTGCTGGCATCCCTGACATCATCTCCACAATGGTTAGTCTTCTATTAGATTCACACACACACACACACACACACACACACACACACACACACACACACACACACAGACACAGACACAGACACACACACACACACACACACACACACACATACACACACACACACACACACACACACACACACACACACACACACACACACACACACACTGGTTAACGTCCCCATCTTCCACCCGGTAAGGCGTGGATTCGAACCATACTCAAGTATGTAATTATTTTTCACCGACAGTAAGTAGTTACTGTCCCCCTTGAGCAAGGGATGGGTGTGTGTGATGTGTGAGACGTGTCAGTCTTACCCATAGATCCGTCTCTATGAGCTCTAACCTTTTTCAGGGAGGGTGGTGGCTGACGATCACGTGTCTATTAACAAATAATCCTGCAGAGAAACACACACATGCACACACTTTTATCTCATAAAGTTTAGATTATGTGATGCAGAAGTTTGTTTAGACGCTTCCTATTTGTTACTCGTTCAGTCTCCTGCGCTTTCGGATTGTTTCATGCACTCTCACATGTTCGAGGTTGTGTCTAATTGTAGTTTAGAAACGGAAGGAAAGCTATTTACCGTAAACGTAGATGATGGTTGACAGGATTTAACTTTTCCTCCATAGAGTTGGCTGCTGTTTCACAAGATACAACTCAGTAGGGTGATTAACTCTTACTTTTTTTCTAAATTCTCCGATCTGACGTAACGAAAATAATTATCTCAATTCTTTGTCTTACTGTATCTGCTTAGGTGCACTTAATGAATCCCAAATCAATTCATTTTATAATTTCTATCGGTGTTTTTCCTTCCCAAAACTTTATTGTATTATATGCAGCCAACCAAGGATCCACATTATCTGTTCTCTCAGCCTAACACTGAAGGAGACGTCTACGACCATGTCAGACCCATGATCGGCCACTGGGATGAGCACGGGATGCCCTTAACGATGGAGGAGACGGAATCACAGGTTTTGGAGTCAGAA
>JAPQNM010000302.1:70000-157500 GCA_029783475.1 Metacarcinus magister
GAAGTGTAGGAGAACACTGAAAAAGGAAGAGTACTAAAACGGCAGATTTGCTACGATGGGATATAACTTCATACATCTACCCTTTTAATCGCCTTCCTTCTTCCGAAATGTTAGAATGACTCAGATATACTTTTGTTTAGAACCTAAAGAAAGGTAGATCTGAGTCATTCTACCCTTTAAATTTACCCTTTATATATATATATATATATATATATATATATATATATATATATATATATATATATGGCCAAAAAAAAAAAAAAAAAAACGACCAGGTGGGATATAGGGAAGGCTAAAACTCTCGCTCACACGCCTTCGTCTTCGAATGGTCAGTAAAAAAGTGTTAGCTCAGACTAGCCTAGAAACAGGTTTACGGATCTGCCGTGGTGATATATATATATATATATATATATATATATATATATATATATATATATATATACATATATATATATATATATATATATATATATATATATATATATATATATATATATATATATATATATATATCACCACGGCAGATCCGTAAACCTGTTTCTAGGCTAGTCTGAGCTAATACTTTTTTACTGACCATTCGAAGACGAAGGCGTGTGAGCGAGTGTTTTAGCCTTCCCTATATCCCACCTGGTCGCTTTTTTTTATGGCCATCAGCCATGGCATAGGCTATTAGGCCATTTAAGTTTTAAATTTAAATTTATATTTTTTGTGCTTATTTTATTTTTATTTGTTTATTTGTTTATTTTATTTTATTTTATTATTTATTTTTTATTAATTTTATATTTTTATACATAACAATCAAAATATACTTGCATACAATTTCAGTCACGCATCATGCACACACATTCATACTTGGGAGCCTGAACCTAAAGCAAAAACTAAAGTCATTAGTCATGGGAGGTGAGGGACAAAATATGGTACATACATACAATGGGGGAGGATACGTACGAATACGTATTTAAAATAAACACGGGGAATAGTTGACACTCACGCCAGACACATAATACATACAGTCATTCATATCAAAACATATTTATAACAAAAAAAAAGTGCAGTATATACAAAGTGGTAAAATAACAACAAACATTGGAATATACAAGTAAGTCATAACTCTTTGATTAAATTGGTCTCGGCCAGGAAAATCATCAGGCTATCGACCACATCCGGATGCTGGTCACCCAGAAGGGTGGTCTGCGTCATCGGAAGGCGGTGGACCTCACAGAAGGCTGCGAGGGACCGTCGCGCCTCCCGATAACGCACACAGTGAAGCAGGATGTGGTCGATAGAGAGGGTAGTATGGCAGGTGATGCATTGGGGTGGGAAGGTGTAGGCGATGTAAGGGAGCATGTGGGTGGAAAGGGTGCAGCCCATCCTGAGGCGTGCGAGGACCACCTCCTGACGCCTTGTGGCCCAGGATGGGTTTTACAGTGGGAAGATGGAGGTTGTCCCAGTGACTTTGCCACAGGAGATAAAATGAAGATTTTGCAGTCGAGAGACATGACTGCAGATCTCGACGGAGGTTCCACGCTCCCTCGAGCTCTGCAACGGACCTAGTCAGCATGTCAGCCTGCTCATTCCCGTAAATACGCGAATGACCAGGCACCCAATACAAAGAGAAAGACTTACGGCGTGAATTTAGCTTATTAATAATGTTGCCTTGGATTTCATTGGCATCCGTGCGCCCGGACTCTATCGCCAGAAGGGCTGACATAGAGTCCGTGAAAATGACAATTACGTTATGATTTGAATTTAGTGCATAATCTATGGCTTTATCAATAGCAAGAAGTTCTGAGGAAAACACCGATGTATGGGAAGGTAGTCGGAACCTGAGGGCACATTCACACGACCAAACACTAGCACCCACACATTCACTCGACTTGGAGCCGTCAGTGTAAAGGTGGAGGGAGGGAGGGAGGCTAGCGACGAGAGCCCGGAAGTGATGACATATCTCCACTTCGGTCATGGCAAGCTTGTGTTGGGGAAGCCATTTTGTATTTATGGTGGCATTGGGCTCCCAAGGGGCTTTTGTTGGTTGCACAAGCTGGTCAACACCGTCAAGGTCCACTTCACACTTCTGGCATATAGTGTGAAGGCGGACAGCTAGTGGACGGTGTCGACCAGTGTGGAGGTGGTGGTGTTGTTTAATTACAGTAGCTGCCATGAGACCGAGTGGAGTCTTCCCGGCCGTTGACAGGCCGTATGCCAGTAGTAGGCCGTCACGTCGCACACTCAGTGGTGGTATATTTGCCTCAACCTCCAAACGCCCCACGCGTGTACACCGCAGGGCTCCAAGACACATTCGCAGACATACATTCTGAAAAACATCCAGCCTCCTCAGTGTTGCGTCCGACGCAGACACATACACCGGTGAGCCATAGTCTAAGTGAGAACGTATTAAGGACTTATACACCATTAATAAAGATTTTCTGTCTGCTCCCCATGAAGTACCTGATAGGTATTTTAGTACATTGACTTTTTTATGGCAACGAACTAACAAATTATTTACGTGTGTTTTCCAATTGAGTCTGCTGTCAAAATGCAGACCCAAGAATTTAACTGAATTTTGAAATGGTATCGGCTGACCTTGAAGAGAAATATGCAAAGCAGGAATTTTACGTTGAGTGAAAACTACACCGATACATTTTGGACCAGAAAACTTAAATCCCCACAGAGAGGCCCACTGTTGGACGGAGTCAAGAGCAATTTGAATCCGTCCAGCCGAGAACTGCGCGTTTGGCGACGAATGCCATAACGCACGGTCGTCAGCGTAGAGCGAGTATTTAAGATTTCTTGGGACAGGAGTTGATGACAGAATATCATTAATCATGACACAAAATAAAGTAGGACTAAGAACACTACCCTGTGGCACCCCATTTTCCTGGACATAAATGTCCGAGAATACGTTACAGGGAAGCTTGACAGAGAAAGTTCTGTCCTGTAAGAAATTATAAACAAAAATAGGCAAGTTACCTCTTAAACCGTGAGCATGGAGTTTCATGAGGACACCGTGTCGCCATGTCATGTCGAAGGCTTTGTGAATGTCCAAGAACACTCCTATCATGAATTCATTTTTGGCGAAAGCCTCTGAAATACAATGTTCCAGGTGCATTAAGTGGTTCATCGTGCTTCGGTATTTACGAAAGCCCGATTGTTGACCACTTAACACACCTTTTGCTTCTAAAACAAAAAGCAGCCTTTTGTTAATCATACGTTCCATGACCTTACAGAGACAACTCGTGAGCGCAATAGGGCGAAACGCACTGGGGTCCGTAAGGCGACCAGTCTTTTTGGGTATTGGGATAACGTGAGCAAAATGCCAAGATTGGGGGAAAGTATGAGTGGTCCAGATTCTATTGTAAAGGGAGAGTAATTTAATGAGTGAACTAGGGCCGAGATTTTGAAGCATACTGTAAGATATTTGATCTGGACCAGGACTGGAACCTTTACAGGATTTCAGGGCAAGGAGGAGTTCATTCGGCGTAAACTGTGAGTTGTAGTCAGTGTTTACGCCTCCTGTGGCAAAGTTTGGGACTGTTTATTCTGCTGCCTCCTTCCGGGGAAGGAAGGCAGGGTGAAACGAGGCGGAGCTACTCGCCTGTTTAAATTGCCGGGCTAAGACATTGGCAATGGCTGGGGGTGTGTCTGTCACATCCCCGTTGTTGATGAGTGTGGTTATTGGGGTTGTGGTTTTTTTCCCGCTAAGGACATGGACTGTGTTCCAGACCTGTCCTAGCGGGGTTGTACGGTTTACAGATGAAGTATACTCTCTGAAAGAGCCCCTCTTAGCTTGAAGGATGACTTTCCTTGCCTGAGCCCTTGCCTTTTTATAGGCCATGAAATTAGCTTGACTGGGCTGCTGGCTGAAATACCTGTATCGCCTATTACGCTCACTAATTGCTTGTCGGCAATCCGTTGTCCACCAAGGAACTCCATGCTTTGTGTGAATTGTAGAAGTTTTCGGAATACATGCCTCAGCGGCGTGTAAAATGGATTGTGTTGCGTTACTAACCATTGTGTCAGTGTCCTCGCCAGATATATCCACATCGGCGATCACACGGAAGGTTGCCCAATCTGCTCTTTTAAAATTAAATTTAGGTGGAGGAGGGGTAGTGGCAACGTCGCATGCATAAGAAATGCAGATTGGTAGGTGGTCACTTCCGTGAGTCGTCGCTGACATTCCAAGAATGTTCAGGGAACACATTTGCCGAGGCCAATGACAGGTCAATGGCAGTCGCGTTACCAGTCCGATCGTCTACACGAGTCGCACAACCATCGTTCAGAAGACAGAGGTTTGTCTGTAGGAGAATGTTAACAATCTGTTCCCCGCGTACACTTGACACCTCACTGCCCCATTGCTGATGATGGGCGTTAAAGTCGCCCAAAATCAGCTTGTTGCCTGGAAGCTGGCGAAATAACGACCTTAAGTCATCATCAGCAATAGGCGTATTGGGAGGCAAGTAGAGAGAACAGATAGCCAGATACGTGCCATTGAACTTCACTCTGCACGCGACTGCCTCCAGAGTGGTATCCAACGTCACTTCTGTGTGTGATAGTGTTTTATGTGTGTAAACGGCCACGCCGTGACCGTCGTGTCTTCTATACGCATGGTAGTGTTTTAGTACTGAAGGATCGGGATGATCCTCCAGCATCGTCTCTTGTAGGCAAATAACGGACGGTCTGTGTAAGTTCACTAAAAGTGACAAATATGGAAGTTTATTCCGAATACTTCTACAGTTCCACTGTAAAACGTTGAACGTAATGGTTTAAGAGTTATGAGAGCGGCCGTGTTTCTTAGTTTTATTGCGCTCGGAGGCGCTGGCCGGAGACCTCTCTCGGCTCTTGCAAGAGGAGATCTGCATGGCTTCATCTATGGTTAACTCCCCGGAGCTGGTCGCGAGGGAGCGAGCGTGAGAGCCCCTCCTCGAAGGCGCGGGAGCCGCGAGGACATGAGAAGAGGAATTGCGTTCTAAAGTTGTAAAATTACATTTATTATTATCCTTGGCGTTCTTTTCTTTCTTTGGTGGAGTGGTAGAGACAGCAGAGGCATATTTGGTTGTAGTGGAGGAGGAGGATGAGGTAGAGGTGGAGGTGGAGGTGGAGGAAGAGGAGGGGGAGGAGGAAGAGGCAGGTGTGATTGTGTTTTTGGTAGTAGGTGTTGGAGGAGCAGATGAGGTTTTCGTAGAAAGGGAAACAACTGGGGCAGGTGCAGCAGGCAGAGGCTCAGTCTGAATCGAAACAGACATCATCACTGGACGCATCTGTACGCTTGCCGCGTATGAAACGCCTGGAGAAGGCGCAGCGTGCGTCTCCTTCACTCGCTTCCTCGCGTCAAAGTACGAGATGCCTTCGACTGCCTTAACGGTACAGACCTCTTTCTCCAGCTTCCAAGCAGGACAATCCCGCGAGAAAGTAGAGTGAGCTTCTGAACAGTTTGGAATATAGGGACGAACAGGAACTCGCTCGTATCCTACATCCACTCTGTCGGGCAACTTGGCAATAGCAAAAGTTATGGTGACTGAAGCAGTGTTCCTTCTCGCGCCGTCAACGAATTCAGTGATCTTTCTAGCCCCAATAACGCCTGATCATACATGTTATCAACGATTTCATCTTCCGTCATATCCACAAAGTCGCGATGGGAGGCAACCCCCCGACACGAGTTCATGGATACTGGGATCGAAGCTTCAATCTCAATATCATGCTTGCGTCGTAGCTTCATTAGGGAAGTGACTTGTTTTGCGTTAAATGTTTCAACTAAAAGATCTCCGCTTGCAAGTTTTTTGACATTGGCAACAGTACCAATATTTACATCTATAACTTTTCTTATTATAAAGGAATTTACAGTGGATAGGCGGGTCTGGGTCTTAGATTTTAGAGTCACAAATGTCGCTTGATCAGGGGTGATGGAACGTGTAGTTTTCGGGGGTGGTCGGTCAGGACCCTCCCTCCCCCTTGAGGTGGGAGGCGGGGAGGCGGCCTCAGCCATGGGGTACACCCTCCTCCTACAGGAGGGGAGCGGGACACAAGCGGGAGAACGCCAGGGAGGAGTTTCCTAGAGTCAGATTGTCTTGCCAAACCACTCTAGGGGGGCCGATCGGTGTTAATTCACCCCAAGAGCACGCTCACTGAGGCGGACACTCCGTAGGTGAGAGAGGAAAGACAATCTGACAACCTGACAACAGACACCTACTGAGGTAACAAAACTCAGTACATTGGTAGAGGGACACCTATATTTATTTAGCTAACCTAGACCTGAAGGGCCGTCAAAATAAGTTAAACACCCGAAGGTGAAAGACAAAAGCAGCAGGACGACGTGTACAGTGTACCGTGTCTGGGCTCAGTCTGTCCTGGTCGCATGGCCAGAACGTGAGGGTTACCACCTCATCTATATTCTCCTGATATTTTCCCAAATGGTGGTTATGCCTAATGACCTACTTAAGACTGCCTTTATTCTTGATCCTTTAAGTGAGATGATTGAACTTATTCAGGTTATGGCTAATAGATTAAGATAATCAATTTTGGATGATCTGACAAAAGCAAGTTACTTCAGTTTGTCTGTGGACTCTACAGCAGATCTTTCCCATGTGGATCAACTAACTATTATAGTAAGAAATGTATCACCGGCTGATGGTTTACCTGTTGAACTCTATCTAACTTTTCTTGAGTTGGAAAATTACAGTGGTGAAAGTATGGCGGGTATGGTGGTAGGCTATCTAAGTAAAGACTGCAAAGTTGATTTCAGTAAATGGCGAGGATAGTCATATGATAATGCAGCAAATATGGCTGGTAAATACAATGGAATGCAGCAAAAAATTATAGAGTTAAACTGGCATGATATATATATATATATATATATATATATATTATATATATATATATATATATATATATATATATATATATATATATATATCTTCCCTGTACTGGCCATTCACTAAATCTTGCCGGTCGTGCTGTTGCAGATTACTGTTTAGAAGCAGTTAGAAGCAGTGTGTGTGTGTGTGTGTGTGTGTGTGTGTGTGTGTGTGTGTGTGTGTGTGTGTGTGTGTGTGTGTGTGTGTGTATACGCGCTTGACAGGTGACCTGTCCGGAGGTTGAAAAATGAGTGCTGCCGTTTGAAGGGAGTTTACAATATTTATTTTACATAAGAAATACCTCATTTTATTGCTATATTCCTTCATATTGTATTTAGAACACAGTTATTGCAACATTTACCTTAATAAGAACTACGGTGAACGTTGTTAAGTGATAACGTTTTCCAAGCAACACTGTATAAAATGTATGCCGCGCTTCGATATATGATATGAATATCGTAAGCGTAGAACGGTAACTTTTCTTTTATACATGATTTTTTTTTTATTTGATGATGCATGGATTTTCGTTAAAGCATTTTATATGCCTTTTACTTATGTACATCAAGTTCTAACTGGCTAGTTCACTTACACATGGCAGCGTTGGACCCATGGGAATACTGGATTCTGCCCTACCAGAAAGGTCTGCTAAGATTTGTTAGACTATAGGTGGGAAGCATATGCCAAAGCGGTGTCTGCCATAAATATAAGTTACAAGTCAATCATAGATGGTTTAAGTCACGTTTATATTGATGAGAATGAAAAGGGTGATACAAGACTACAAGCTGGTACTCTTCTGGAAAAATGGGAGGAACTGGAGTTTGTTCTTATGCTACACTTATGGACTCGTTTGTTGGAAGAGTTTCACAAAACCAGTAAGGTTTTCCAGAATCGCAGATTGCACTTACCACATGTACGAATCTTTACACATCACTTTCCCATTATGTGAAAAATATTTGAAAAATATTTCAAAAAATGTTGACGATAATGAACAAGAATTTAAATCTAAATTGCCTGATGTAAAATATAAGTGTACAGGGAAAAGAAATAGGGTGAGAAAAAAGCAGGCCAATGCTGATGAGTTTTCTCCAAGAGATGTCCTTGAAGCAAACTTAAGAAGAGCAACAGTCTATAATTATATTGCAAACACATTTTCATTTCTAGTTGATTTAGAAGCTTCAGAGGCACAGCTACGTGAAGCAGTAGAAACCTTGATGAAAGAGTATCCAAACGATGTTGATATCATATTAACCTTACAGGTGAACTGAGGCACTTCCATGATTATATCAAGCAGAATTATCCTGGTAAGGAGCAAAATCACCACAAAGATCTGTATCAAACTATCTTCAGAGACAAGATTCATTTAGATTTCCCTAATGTGGAAGCAAATTTTTTTCTTCTTCTTATGTCTAATGGTAACAAATTATTCAGGAGCGAGCACAGGACGGAAGGGAAAAAAAATATTACTACTACCACTACTACTACTACTACTCCTATTACAACTGTGGGTCAATACAATAATAGCCTAGTCAAGGGCTATCTATCTATCTATCAATCTATCTCAATCTATCTATCTATCTATCGATGGCGGCATAGTTGGGGGGAGGGGGGAAGGGTTGAGTGGGTGGCGCAGGGAGGAGGGGGGCCTCAACTGCATTGAACCAGCTTTGGGGAGCTCAGCTTGCAAACGGTTGAGAACCCCTGGCCTAGACAACTGTATGCAACAGAATTATGTTACATTTGATTTTAAAAAGAAACCATAATGGCAGACTACAGTACACTATTATTAGGAACATTATTTTCATTTAATAAAATTATGTTGATTAGACATTACAATTCACCATCATTTTGACGGGAAGAATAGACAGTACAATACTAAGTATTAATATAAGTGATTATGATTAGCTATTTAGTCAGCCTTATTTATATAAATTAATAACAAAAAATAAATAAATAAATAAATAAAATAAAAAAAAATATATATATATATATATATATATATATATATATATATATATATATATATATATATATATATATATATATATATATATATATATATATATATATATATATACACTAATGAATGTTGAAATTATTTGAAAATTTACATTTAACTTTTGTTTCCAGCTGTATTATAGCTATATAACATTATATAATATATGATCTATGTAATCAGTAAGTGCATTACTTTGAAAATAGTTTGGATTGTTCACTTTGTTGTTAAATATTTAAATGGCATATACATTTTCAAGTTTTCTAAGACCAGCTGGTGTAATTTTTAAAAAATGGGCCTCAAGGCTTAGGATCACGGCAAGTTTAAATCCGACACTGCCTTTATGTGTTATTGGTACCTACAATAATCTATATAAACATTAGTACTGTGTCTCGCCTTCTCGTCATTCACAGGCTCATAGGCGAATGAAAGAAGGTAGTAGGTTTTCTTTATATATTGCTAAGTCACACAGAAAGCACACAATGTAGGAAATAAAGGCCAAATCCCTAGCTATTGTCGTGTGTGTGTGTGTCCGCTGAGAGAGGGGGTGGACTGACCTCCCACGCATCCCGGCAGCGCATGTGTGTGCTGCCAGCCGTAGCGTTACCCGTGTACGTGTAGCTAGCTAATAAATAACCCACACCTCCCCGCCCCCTTCAAGCTGATAGTGGAATCTTCAGCGTGATGTCTCATTGGCTTGGCCACGTAGACGGGGTGATCGCCGGATAGCTGGTGGGTCCCGGGGCCTGTCGTCAGGAGGCTCCGGGAACACAGGGTCCTCGTCAGGGACTGCTGCCGGGCGCAGGTGGCAGCGGTTTCTCCAAAGAAGGCGTCCACTCGGGAGGCGAACTTGAAACTGCCGCGATCGTCCGCGCGCCATCACAATGCCGACCTTGTCCCAGAGGCCAGACACAGGGTCCTGAACACGGACGCGCTGGTTGACGAGTAGGGGGGGCGGTTGACGCGCGTGCTGGTTGTAGCGCTGTATTGCCTGCTCTGTCTGTTGTGCTGCACGGCGATCGCACTCCTCCGCTTCGGCCTGCCACTCTGCTCGGAAGGAAGCGTGGTGGGCTGGAACACAGGTGCGGAGAGGGTGACCGTACAGGACTTGAGCAGGCGAGCGACCACTGCGGTTGGGAGTGTTGCGGACTTCCAGAAGGCCCCTGTCAAAGTCCTCGCAGTCTATGTTGCCCGTGGGAGTGACCTTCATGATTAGGTGTTTCACGGACTTCACGGCCGCTTCAGCATGGCCGTTAGACTGCGGGTAGTGGGGGGAAGTCACTGTATGTCGAACACCCCAGCGAGTCAGGAACTGCTTGAAAGCGCTGCTTGTGAACTGGGGTCCGCCGTCGGTTCTCAGTCGCACGGGGACGCCTAAGTCGCGGAAGTAGCTCCTGAACTGGCGTATGGTGGCGGCAGCGGTAGTGTCCCTGCCGCACGGGAAGACGACTGGCCACCCAGACAGGCGGTCCGCGATGACAAGGAATGCTTTCCCTGCCACGGAGAAGTGGTCCGCTGACACAGACTCTAAAGGTCGTGTGGGATGGTCGTCGTTCTTGTACTCCTCCTGCTGTTGACTGGGTAGAAGTGTCTGGCAGGCTTCGCAAGCGCGCACGACGTTGGTAATGTCGGCGTTTATGCCCGGCCAGAAGACTGTTTGCCCTGCACGGCGCTTTGTAGCCTCGGCTCCGCGGTGGCTGTTGTGCAAGCGCTGTAGAACTGACTTGCGTAGCGCTGCTGGTACTACGACGCGCGGACCGTAGAGTAAGAGGTCACCGTCGCAGTAGAGCTCATCGCGAATCTTCCAGAATGGCAGGAGCGAGTTGTGTAAGTCGTACCGGTGGGATGGGAAGCCGTGGCGTACACACTCCAACAGTCTTGCATACGTCTCGTCGTTGCGTGCTGCTTGCTGGAGCTCCTCCAACCGTATGTCTCCCGTCAGGTTCTGGTCCTCGGGCAAGGTAAGGGTACGCACTGCCCTCAGAGTAACGGCGTCCCGGACGGAGATGTCGTGAAGCATGTCGTCGCCAGTCTCTGGACGCTTCACTGGGTGGCGGGACAGCGCGTCGGGGATGCAAAGCATCTTGCCTGCACACCACTTAGCGGTGAAGACGTATGGCGACAGCTTCTCCTTCAGGCGCTGCAGACGAGGGTTCTCTACAGCGTCGAGGGTGTAGTGGTTCAGGATGGGGATGAGCGGGCGGTGGTCCGTCACATGTTCGAAATGGTGCATGCCTATGAGGTAGTACTTGCACTTGTGCATCGCCCAGGTTGTAGCTAGCATCTCCAACTCGATGGTGGCGTATCGCGTCTCTGCGTCTGACAAGAAGCGGGAGCCACACTGGACCAAGCGAAGGTTGTTGCTGCCGTGGTCTTGAAGAAGTGCGTAGCCGATTCCGTAGAGACGAGATGCGTCGGTCTGCAGAATCGTGGGCAGGTGCGGGTCGAACATGGCGAGCAGTGGTGGACGCGAGAGCTTCCTTCACCTTGGAGAAGGCTGCCTCGTGGTCAGCAGTCCACACGAACGCACGCCGTGGGCTCATGAGGGGCCTGAGGGGTTGGGCGCTGGCAGCGATGTCGGGTGAGAACTCCGTGAGCTGGTTGACTAGGCCCATATACGACCTCAGGTCCGTAATGTTGGCTGGCGTGGGGAAGTCTGCTATGGCGGCGACTTTCTCTGGGTCTGCCGCTATCCCGTCAGCAGATAGGATGAATCCGCAGAACTTCACTGCAGGGACGGCGAGAACAAACTTGTCAGCGTTAAGTGTGATGCCGTACGCTCTGCACCTGGCCAGGACCATGTTGACTCGTCGTAGATGCTCGAGGAAGTCTTCGTCGTGAAGAAGAACGTCGTCGACTACCTTGACGCAGCGGGAGATGCCTTGCAGTGCCTCATCTCCGCGACGACAAAAAGCGTCACCCGTCGCTGCGAATCCCATCGGGCCACGTAAATACTTGTAGCGGCCGTAAGGTGTGATGAAGGTAGTGAGATGCTGGTCTTCCTCTGCTAGCTCGAGTTGCTAGTAGCCGCACAGCGCATCGATGGTAGTGAAGTGTCTTGCCTTCGGGTCTACGCTCCTGATGGCTGCGAAAGGTGTTGGCGAGGGGTATGCAGGTCGTGACACCTGACCGTTTAGCTTCGACAGGTCAGTGGTGATCCTCACACCGCCGTTGGGTTTGGCAACTGCAACGAGTGGGTGACACCAGGGGGCTGGAGTATCGTCGGCAGGTGCAATGATGCCCTGTGTCACCATGGTCTGCAGCTCCTTCTTCACCTCCTCCTGGAAAGCCAACGGGATCTGGCGAGGCGTGTGGATCGCGAATGGTTGTGCACCCTCACGTAGATAGATCCTCATCGGTGTGCCCGTCATGGGTTTCAGAGGTGAAGTGTTGAGGTCCGCCCGAGACATGAGCACGTCCTTGTACTCCTTGAGAAAAAACGCCCTGGCCTGTGCCGAAGTAGTAGCGGCGTTGAAGGGAAGGGCTGGTGTCGGGACGGAAGAGCTGGGTAGCGGAGGGTGAGTCGAGGGTGCGGTGGCTAGGGGTGCAGAGACCGGGACAGCGGTGGCTTCGCCGCTCTGCGCCTCGACACGCACGCTCGCATGAGTGACCTCCGCGATGGGTTGCGGGAAGCGGTCGGGGATCAGCCGTAGCTCCTTGCAGGCTTGAAACGACAGCAAGGGGACAGGAACGTCGTTGTGTACGTCGATCCACGCCTCTGTCGTGACATCCTCGAGGGATAACTCCACCTGCAGCGATCCGAGGGCAGGCGTCATGGGTGAGCCGTCTGCCGTATATCTCGGGTCGGTGGGTGGTGGCTGGAGATCGCTGGTAGACAGTCCGAGCCGTGCGAGGTGCCCTGGGCCGATGATGGTCACGTCTGCTCCCGTGTCTGGCAGCATGGGGAGAGAACGCGATCCCTTGCTGTGTACGACGGTGACGGTGACGGGTGGGAAAGATGCTGGCGAGTTGCGTGAAGTGGAACGGACGAGCCGAGCTCCGTTGCCCTTAGACGACCTGCAGCACTGGTCATAGTGGCCCACACGCTGACATCCGCGACAGGTAGCCTTCGTGGCTGGACAGCGTGGAGTACGGGCCCAGTGACCGCGGTTACCACAGTTGTTACACTTGGCATCGCTGGCTGGACACTTGTCTTTCTCGTGCTTCCTTGTGCAGCATTTACATGTCTCCTTGTGCGTGGGGAGTGGTGGAGGCTTCTGCTTTGCCTTCTCGTGAGCTTTGTATTGCGACGTCGCACAAACTTGCTTTCCAGGTGCAATGATGACTGAAGCTGTTGTGCGAGCCGCCTCAAAAGCGTAACACTGTTGCACTACCTCCTCCAGGGTGGAAGTAGGGATTTTGGGGATGAGTTCTTGAATGAGTTGTTCATCCCGGACGCCCATCATGATGACCTGTTTGAGCTGCATCTCGTAACAGGCGTTGTCCCCTGCCTTACAAACATCCACTGCCTCGACGAGAAGTCTAACACGGACGTAGAACTCGTTGAATTTCTCCCCGACCTCTTGCCTGCAGCTGAACAAATCCTTGCGTCGCACGGCCTCGTTTGTCTGTTCCCTAACGAATCCCTTCAGGGTGTTGAGAACGTTTTCGACCGAAGAGGTAGTGTTGTCGGGGGTCTTGAGTCTGGTGCGAAGTGTGTGAAGCATCTAAGGGGATAAACACATCCTTAGTTGAGCGTGTTGTTTGGACAGGGGAAGGGTGGAGAGATCTATCATTGTTGCATAGTCTGTCCACTTACTCTTCCAATCGCCGAAGTTTTGGAAGGTGACATCTTGCTGTAGCGGTGGAGGAAGTTTATCCACGGCTTTAGGTGACTGTGAGTTGCGAGCGGGATCGGTAGTGGGGGGGTGGTGTGTTGCAACTGTCCGCTGGCCAGTGAGTGCTGTCAGTAGTGCCTTAAACTCGTCATCCCTCCTTCTTGTCTCGTCCTGGCGTCGCTGTTCCTCCTCATGACGTCTTTCCTGGTCTTCCTGTCGCCTTTGTGCGTCCTCGGCCCGTCGAGTTTCCTCGAAGTGCTTGAGAAGCTGTGACAACTCCGTTGGTTCCCCCATGGCTGCAAGTAGTCTTGACTTGGACCTCGTAGTCGGCCATAGCATGTACACTGAACAACAGCACTCTATATAAGGAGGGGATCAACTCCACGGCCTCCTATATAGACGTGTGTGTGCTTGGAATGTGTGTTAACATGTGTGAGTCAGCTGTGGACTGTGGTGGCCACAAGAGGAAGAAGAGCAGCCCAAGATGGCCGATTCTAGCTCCGCTTCTGGTGAGCCGCTCAGTGTGCCGCCGGCAGTGATGGAGAGGAGTGTGACGCTCTCTCCTCAATTGATGCGTAGATGATGCGATGGTCAGCCTGTTTTAAGCGCTTGAGAGCCTTATAACTACGCAAAACCACCGTAAACTGCACTCATCCACACTTCACTGTCACTGTAGGCACTGGATAGTCACTGTAACTCACTGTAAACGCGTGAATCCACGGGCTCGGTGCAGGCCTGGCACGTGGTGATGGCTTGCCTTCTCTCTCTCTGGTTGGCTGTCTTGTAAACTTAGCACAAACTCACTGCGCCATGTGTCTCGCCTTCTCGTCATTCACAGGCTCATAGGCGAATGAAAGAAGGTAGTAGGTTTTCTTTATATATTGCTAAGTCACACAGAAAGCACACAATGTAGGAAATAAAGGCCAAATCCCTAGCTATTGTCGTGTGTGTGTGTGTCCGCTGAGAGAGGGGGTGGACTGACCTCCCACGCATCCCGGTGTCGTAGAAAATACGGGCCCCAGAAAAAACGCACTCCGACAGCGTCAAAACTCTCATACCGCATCTCACTCACTCGTCTCTCAGTCTCCGCGGCTGAGGCTCAGTATGCACCAACTGATTGAGGGGGGTGAGTGTGCCCGCCCCCCTCTCTCTCTCTCTCTCTCTCTCTCCTCTCTCTCTCTCTCTCTCTCTCTCTCTCTCTCTCTCTCTCTCTCTCTCTCTCTCTCGTTCTGCTGTGAGAGCGTATATATATATATATATATATATATATATATATATATATATATATATATATATATATATATATATATATATATATATATATATATATAGCGCATAAGGATGGTTCTCTCTCTCTCTCTCTCGTTCTGCTGCGAGATCGTATATATATACATATATATATATATATATATATATATATATATATATATATATATATATATATATATATCGCATAAGGATGGTTCTCTCTCTCTCTCTCTCTCTCTCTCTCTCTCTCTCCTCTCTCTCTCTCTCTCTCTCTCTCTCTCTCTCTCTCTCTCTGTGCCTTTCAAGAGCAATAATGCGCGACACTCACTACTACAAGTTTAGAGCACTACTGAGTAGCGAGTCCAGTGAGCAGCGCGGGATGAGCTACGCTACGTCTGGCAGCTGAAGGGGATACATTTCTTTCTGGGAGTCTGAATTTCCTATGACACCGGCAGCGCATGTGTGTGCTGCCAGCCGTAGCGTTACCCATGTACGTGTAGCTAGCTAATAAATAACCCACAAGTACCATCATCATCATTATCAGCATCAGCAGCATCCAGACAATGAGTAAAAAAACCCATAGTGGATGGATAATTTTTTTATTTTTACTTTAGAAGTGCCACATAATAAGAACTTTCATATCACTGTCAGAATAAAATTCATAAAAAAGTGAGAGAGAGAGAGAGAGAGAGAGAGAGAGAGAGAGAGAGAGAGAGAGAGAGAGAGAGAGAGAGAGAGAGAGAGAGAGAGAGAGAGAGAGAGAGAGAGAGAGAGAGAGAGAGAGAGAGAGAGAGAGAGAGAGAGAGAGAGGAGAGAGAGAGAGAGAGAGAGAGAGAGAGAGAGAGAGAGAGAGAGAGAGAGAGAGAGAGAGAGAGAGAGAGAGAGAGAGAGAGAGAGAGAGAGGGAGAGAGAGAGAGAGAGAGAGAGAGAGAGAGAGAGAGAGAGAGAGCGAGAGCGAGAGCGAGAGCGAGAGCGAGAGCGAGAGCGAGAGCGAGAGCGAGAGAGAGAGAGAGAGAGAGAGAGAGAGAGAGAGAGAGAGAGAGAGAGAGAGACAGAGACAGAGACAGAGAGAGAGAGAGAGAATTTTGAACATGCTTGCCTGACCTTGAAGGGCTCGGGGAAACTCTGGATCGCGCAAGCATTCGCCTCCGCGTGTAGAATTATAAAAAAAAAAGGAATTAAGAAAAATGTGATAAAAGTCAGTTTTCCAGACAAGGCAATGCATCAGTGGAATATATTTCTGAAATAAGTCGTATGTATACAGAGAAAATTTACAGATTTATCGAATAATATGATGACATAGTATTAAAAGACTGGACACAATGAATTTGACTCAATCCTATAAAAATAGTTACGTAAGTAAAATCAGTTATAAATCATAAAATAACCTATAATGATGAACGGAAAATAAAAAGGAAGCGAAAAATAAAAACATTAGCAATATATGGCAATGAAAAGCATATCAATATTAATGTTTGAAAACTAGTTTTCATGCACCTGAAGGTCGCCGGTACAGTGACAGTGGGGGTAAATGGGGGAGGAGTCAAGGACAAAGTTGAATGAAGGCACTCAGTAGGTATATATACGCTGTCCTCTGCTGTATGTCATCACTTGGACAACAAGAGCTTCGTTAGCAGACAAGCAACACACTAGCAGGTGAGTCGTCCTTTTCCTCCTCGAATCTTACCTGTCTCAAAGAACATTTTTTTTCTTTCTCGCGCTCTCTTCTCTCTCTCTCTCTCTCTCTCTCTCTCTCTCTCTCTCTCTCTCTCTCTCTCTCTCTCTCTCTGTTTTTTTATCTTATTTACACAAAGTTACAATTTTCAGAGGAGTTACAACTACATAACATAGATCACAGTAACTCTACAGGCTAAAGGTTACAGTATTAGTGAAAGTCTCACTCTGCTATTGAAATTAAATACAATATTGATTATGAATATTAGTACATACAAATTAAATTATGATATATATCACCAATGTCCCAGTAGCTAGTCAGTCACTGTCTTTTGGAAACAATGCACTGTTTTTCATCAAAATCTACTAAACGCGGATTTCGGCCAAAGCTATCCATAGAAACTGCTCTCACTATCATCACTGATAATATGTATGATGATATGGACCAAATGAAAATCACATCTTGACTCTGTGTGATCTATCGAAAGCCTTCGATAGCGTTAGCCATGAGATTATTTTAAGTAAATGTACTAAGCTCATAATAAATAGTTTTTGGTTCAAGAGTTATTTGCATGACAGAACACAATCGGTTCGCCTTAGTGACACACTGTCTAATAAACTTAATGTAGACTATGGAGTTTCACAAGGCTCTATACTTGTTTCCATCTTATTCTCCATTTACTCTAATGACCTAGCTGATAGGATAAGTATATGCTATTCAATTCAATATGCTGACGATACTCAGTTTCTACAGGCTGACACTATCAATAATCTCGAGGATCTCATCTCTAAAGCTGAAGACACATTACACAATTTAAATCAGTATTTTCTTGGAAATAGTTTTATGTTAAATCCAAAGAAAACACAGTGTATCTTTATTGGTAATAGATAACTTCTGTCACGTGTTCCCTGAAACATATTTATTAACGGTGATGTCAGCAATATGTACCCGAGTACGCATGTGAAGAACCTTGCTGTTTATTTTGATAGATATATGCTTTTCGATTTACACATCACTGAGCTTACCAAGAAGATTATGGGAACACTGATTGTTTATTAACCGAAGAATTGATAATTTTGATAAACCAACTAGAGTAATAATTGTGCAGTCTCTGGTACTTAGTTTAATGAATTACTGCATTTGCATATGGGGCTCTACTAATAAGATTTTGCTTCAAAACGTTGCAGCTAAAGTAGCTATTAGGAGGCTTAAGAAATATGATCATGTTACTCCCATAGTAAAACATCTACAATGGTTGACAGTCAAGGACAAGTATACTTTTGAAAAATGCATAACTATGTATAAAACTGTTTTCGGTTTGTATCCTGAATGATACCTGAGGTTTCCTATTGTCAGGAAAAAGACAAGTACCATAACAAGGCGGCTCAATGACCTGCGTGTGTCAAAAGCCAGAATTGATTCGGGGGCTACTGCCACCTCTGTCTTTGGACCCAAAATATGGAATAATTTGCCTTCTTTGATCAGGAACTACAATTTTTTTGTTGTGGTGATGGTGATGTTAACTGGTATTGACTACTGGTGGTGGAGGTGATGGTGGTGTTGAGTGGTGTTGACTGGTGGTGGTGGTGGTGGTGGCGTTGATTATTGGAAGTGGTGGTGTTGACTATTGGTGGTGGTGGTTTAGGTGGTGGTAGTGGTTTAGGTGGTGGTGGTGGTGGTGAAAAGAACCTGATCACATTAGATATTTTAGAATAAATATAATTTAGTTTGAATTGATATTCACTAATTTCAATTTGAAATTTATTTATTTGAAATTGAAATTAGTTTATTTTAATTTGAAATTCATTTATCTAAATTTGATGTTCAGTTTTTTAAATTTCATGCTCAGTTCTTGGTTTTTAAATTGATGTTTATTTATATAAATAAATAAATATATATATATATATATATATATATATATATATATATATATATATATATATATATATATATATATATATATAAGGGTAAAAAGGTGTAGATTGATATTTTCATTCATTTAGTTAACTTTTTTTATAAGCATTAAACAAAAAAAAATCAAGACTCTCCTCAATATCTTGTGCTTTTATTTATATATTTTTGTCAAAGTGACTCATTAGTGTTACGATTTATATGACCTTGTGCAACATGTAAGAATAACCATGATGCATGGAAATAAAATTTTTATTTATTTATTTATTTAATACTGTGTGTGTGTGTGTGTGTGTGTGTGTGTGTGTGTGTCTGTGTATGTGTGTGTGTGTGTGTGTGTGTGTGTGTGTGTGTGTCTCTCTCTCTCTTTCTCTCTCTCTCTCTCTCTCTCTCTCTCTCTCTCTCTCTCTCTCTCTCTCTCTCTCTCTCTCTCTCTCTCTCTCTCTCTCTCTCTCTCTCTCTCTCTCTCTCCTTAATCTGACTCCGCACACTGATCTCAGTTCCTTTTCCGTCCAACAGATAGGAGCATGTTTGTTATCGCGTCAGCCGCTGTGTTATGGGCAGTGGTATCAGCCTCTGCTGGCATCCCTGACATCATCTCCACAATGGTTAGTCTTCTACTAGATTCACACACACACACACACACACACACACACACACACACACACACACACTCACACACACACACAGACACAGACACAGACACAGACACACACACACACACACACACACACACACACACACACACACATACACACACACACACACACACACACACACACACACACACACACACACACACTGGTTAACGTCCCCATCTTCCACCCGGTAAGGCGTGGATTCGAACCATACTCAAGTATGTAATTATTTTTCACCGACAGTAAGTAGTTACTGTCCCCCTTGAGCAAGGGATGGGTGTGTGTGATGTGTGAGACGTGTCAGTCTTACCCATAGATCCGTCTCTATGAGCTCTAACCTTTTTCAGGGAGGGTGGTTGCTGACGATCACGTGTCTATTAACAAATAATCCTGCAGACCATGGTGATTAACACACACTGACAAACACACACATGCACACACTTTTATCTCATAAAGTTTAGATTATGTGATGCAGAAGTTTGTTTAGACGCTTCCTATTTGTTACTCGTTCAGTCTCCTGCGCTTTCGGATTGTTTCATGCACTCTCACATGTTCGAGGTTGTGTCTAATTGTAGTTTAGAAACGGAAGGAAAGCTATTTACCGTAAACGTAGATGATGGTTGACAGGATTTAACTTTTCCTCCATAGAGTTGGCTGCTGTTTCACAAGATACAACTCGGTAGGGTGATTAACTCTTACTTTTTTCTAAATACTCCGATCTGACGTAACGAAAATAATTATCTCAATTCTTTGTCTTACTGTATCTGCTTAGGTGCACTTAAGTTACAGTTTTTAAAGGTTAAGTTACAGTTTTTCAAGGCAGCCGCCATCTAGAACTATATATGAGCTACCCTCCGTTGCAGTATGATCGTAAATTGTTCGCATAACAAAGAGCATAATTATTATTGTGTTAAAAAGTCACAACTACAAGTCATCAGCCTCATTAAGTAGCATTCATGATGCTCCAGATGTATATGATTTATGGAAAAGCATTTTAACTTTTCGCCACTGTAATCCATCAGAAGCATAATCATCCACCGTATACAGTTTCATCATATTTGTTTCAGACCGATGGACTGCGCAGAACTCCTGGTGATGGGGGCGACCAAGAGCGGCGAGTACGAAATCTATCCATTCACGTGCGTTCCACCAGTTTTGTTTTGTCCTTCAAGAATTATGAATATGAATTGATAATTTTTCTGCTTTATTTCAATGTATCAAAATATCAAATATTTTCAATGAGCTTATTTAATGTAAAATAATGTTGAAAAAGTGGTCATTGTTTTCCGTGCAACTGGACAGGTGTGTGTGTAGCAAGCCCGTCAAGGTGTGGTGCGACATGGTGACGGACGGGGGCGGCTGGACAACATCTCCAGCGAATTTTGGATGGGTGAGACATTTCATAGGTCTTCTGCGCTTAACGCCAACCTGAATAAGCCGATTCTCGTAACATACGTGTACTGATCAAATAATATTAATTTGTTTCTTTTTACTACATTGTAGTAATAAGAAAAATAATTTCAACAGATAAAAATTATAATAGCAATAATAACAATAATAATAATAATAATAATAATAATAATAATAATAATAAAAATGATGAGTAATGATTAATAATAATAATAATGGTGATAGTAATAATAATGATAATATCATAATAAAAATAATAACAATGATAACAATAATAACAATAATAATAATAATAAAAATAATAATAATTTTGATAATAAAAATAATAATTTTGATAGAACTAACCATAACAAAAATAATAAAGACAACAAAAATAACAATAACCTTTTTTTTTGGAATGGCAGCAATAAGCTTGAACAATAGTTTTAGAAACATTAAATTCTGACTTTCAACATGTATGAGTAGTTAAAAGTTTAATAAGGTGTGTGTGTGTGTTGTGTGTGTGTGTGTGTGTGTGTGTGTGTGAGTGTGTAATTCACTCTACAGTCTGCTGCTGATCTCTCTCGAGACAGCCGGCTGTCCCCCTATGGAAGAGCTCAGAGCTCAGAGACCAATCTTTGGGTTAGACCGAGACCACTCACACACAACACACCGGGACAACGAGGTCACAACTCCTCGACTTACATCCCGTACCTACTCACTGCTAGGTGAACAGGGGCCACACGTGACAGGAGACACACCCAAATAATCTCCGTCCGCCCAGGGGATCGAAGCCTGGACCACTCGGTTGTGAGCCGAGTGCGCTAACCACTACGCTAGCGGACCGTGTGTGTATGTGTATGTGTGTGTGTGTATCTGTGTGTGTGTGTGTGTGTGTGTGTGTGTGTGTGTGTGTGTGTGTGTGTGTGTGTGTGTGTTAGTGTGTGTGTGTGTGTGTGTGTGTGTTAGTGTGTGTGTGTGTGTGTGTGTGTGTATGTGTGTGTTAGTGTGTGTGTGTGTGTGTGTGTGTGTTAGTGTGTGTGTGTTAGTGTGTGTGTGTGTGTGTGTGTGTGTGTGTGTGTGTGTGTGTGTGTGTGTGTGTGTGAGTGTGAGTGTGTTTGTGAGTGTGTTTGTGTTGCAGGGTTAGCCATGCTTTACGTGCTTCCTTAGGTAGCATTCAATTCATCTCCAACCCAACAAAACATCAACACTTTATCTTTAGTAATGAGGAGAAGTACAAATCAGTGTCATTGAGGCCCTTTTCCTCCCCTCGCACAGGCAACAGGCTGATCCATGACATGACACATGAGCGAAACTACCATCTTCGTATGGACGTCAAGATGTCCGCAACAGAATCTGTCTATGGACTCTGGCCCTCCTTCAGCATCCTGAATGAAGCCAGCAGGTTTGTTCTGAAGGCACCTATTAAAAAACATACCATGAAACAGTGTCGTATGTAAGGGGGGACCACTCAGCTATGACCCCCCTCCCCCCCTCCTTCTTTTGTCCCAGTAGGGCTGCTTATCTGCAGATATGTATGCAATGTATCCCTTCTGAAGTCTCAAAATGACCCTAGAAATATTTGATTTGCAAAAAACTTTCTGAGATCTTCCAACTGTACATGTTCGTTTAGCTGCCTTCTCCCCCTTTAAAGAATCCTGGATTCACCCTTGCGGCTCCCTTTCCAAGGACTTACTATACGCCACTTCCATAAAGTGCGGTTAAGATTGTTAAAAATGTTCATAAAGATAATGTGATCGTCATAAGTAATGTATGTCCACATTATGCTCTAACTTACTATCGCTTTTCTTATTGAATATTGCAACGAATAGTCATAAAGCAAGTATATAATATTTGACTGTCATAAACTAAATCTGACTCTATGTATAACTGTGTGTCAAGAAACCTAACCACAAACACCTGTTATTTTCCAGGTATAAGATGAGGTTTGGACGCATGTTAAAGGACAGCACACTATACACTGACTGCCTCAAGGACGCCAAAGATGAAAGGTTTTCAGCAAATGACCGCGACTTTGACCAAGTTTCAGGTGAGTACAGGCAATATAGAGTTAGGCAACAATGATGCATAACAGACAGATCACAAACTATAACCTTCCTCCAAACCCTCCTAGGAAATCACTGTGCTAACGTCAAAGGTATTGGGTGGTGGCACGGCAATTGCCTCCCGGACGCCTTCAATCCCAGCTACCCAAGTCACAAATGCTACACCAACGTGAAGATGACGCCCCTCCAGATCCAGCTTAAGATCAGGCCTTCAATTTGCAGTTCAACCATGAAGACTGTTTTCATTAACAAATACGAATGTGATCTGTGTTAGTAAGCCTCTGCAACACCACATAACAGATATGATGTTTCCTTTGTCTCAAGGCAAATTCAGCCAAGGTCTCTCTCTCTCTCCTGTCTCTCTCTCTCTCTCTCTCTCTCTCTCTCTCTCTCTCTCTCTCTCTCTCTCTCTCTCTCTCTCTCTCTCTCTCTCTCTCTCTCTCTCTCTCTCTCTCTCTCTAGGTGGCAACAGAGAGGACCAATGCAATCTCCATGTCAGACAAAAGACCAGTGAACAGAGTTAATAAGACTTACAAAAACAAACCAAAATAATGTCCTAAGCTTCATTACTCATTACTTAGAGGAATGATAAGTAAACAGAAAGCTTATGAGAAAGTCTTACATCTACTTTTACTTTAATTCTTTTCATGTATATGATGTTACAAATACATTAATATTTTTGATTTTGATGCCTTAAGTATATTGCAGTGAACAACAATACATATTGATTTCACTTTCTTTCAAGTCCTTGGCATTGAAAAATTAAAGTACATACTATAATATCTGCTTCTTAGTAATAAGCTCTTCACCAGGGAATGCATTTCCGAAATTACACTGGCCTCGCTACATGACTAGTTTCCACCTCAACAGTCCTACAATGTTACTAGTGTTTTCAGGAGTTTGGTTCAGATGAACCAGTGCTTCATCCGTCATGATGATGTACAAACAAGAATCTCCTTTACAACTGTGAATAAGCTGCTTAATAAATAATTGGCTAAAGTACTCAGATTTTTCCATACTTGTCCCTCTATCATCGATGAATGTATAGAATTTCCTTTTCATGTCTTTTCATAGTGAATTGACTGATGATGCTAACTAACATGAAGAAGAATGCTTATTTGAAAAGGGGAAGGTATTCCCATTCACTATGAAATTGCTGCTATCTATTAATTATTCACAATGCTTTGTAGTTCTTAGTCAAAATTTATGTTAAGTGAAGAAAATCAAATGTTATTAGCAGATGCACATATACGTATAATGATACATTATCACATGGAATATTGACATTGTATCTCATTTTTTAAGTAAAGCAGAATTTTTTTTCAAACATAGCATCCATCAAAATTATACATACGAAACAAAATAAATGTACATAAAACATTAGTTATAGTTAAATAGTTAGAAGAAATGGAGGATGTGGGTTTATCAAAGAACGGCAAACCAGAGCCATAGTGGGATTTAGAGCCATCAGTATTTTTACTGATGGCTCTAAATCCCAAGGAGTGTAATAGGCATGAGTAGAAAAGTCTTTAAGATGTAAGTTGGTTTATCAGACTTTGAAGAACATAAATAGAGAGTAGACAGCAGAAGTCATTTCTATGGGAACGCAAACGACAGATATTCCAGTGGAGAATGGACATCGTCGGTTATTATAAGAACGACAATTAATGAGTTGTGATAATTGTTAGAAATAGGAGAACTGGGATCATGTGGGGCGAAGGAATCAGAAGTATGTGGTATTGAAGTAAGAGCAATATATGGGCATAAGGGGTCTTAGGAAGAGAATAAAATATATAACAAGGATTCACGAGTTAATCCAGAAGGTAGAGGATAATCAAGAAGAGATGCTGTGAGTGAGAGGAAAAGAGGGGAAAAGGTTGGTGGGGAAGGGAATAAAGTAGAGGAAGAGGGAGGGAAAGATTGAGGAAGTGTAGGAGAACACTGAAAAAGGAAGAGTACTAAAACGGTAGATTTTCTATCTTGGGATAGAACTTCATACATCTACCCTTTTAATCGCCTTCCTTCTTCCGAAATGTTAGAATGACTCAGATCTACTTTTGTTTAGGACCTTAACAAAGGTAGATATGAGTCATTCTACCCTTTTAACCTAATCTTTAGGTTAAAAGGGTAGATCTGTTGAGTTTTGGTTAAATACGTCTAATTTTATGTGCATGTAAATAAAGATTTGTCCTTTGTGAAATGATTTGGCAATTTTTTGGAATACGTAATCACTTCAAACATATGTAATGCATTAAATATATGTGTATTATATAACGATTATAGAAAACTAATATTTCAAGTGATTTTTGTCAACTATTCGTACTACAGTTGCCATTTTGCTTAATATGGTGGCAGTTTCATGTCATGCATATCGACGTAGATCTTACGACTGCAAAAATTGGGGACAAATTTGAAATATAGTTCACTTACAGGCACTGCAACAGAGTTGGAAGATAACAGAGAAGTCTTTAAATGACGTAAGAGAAGAAACGGAATCAACAAATTAATATTATGAAAACAAAATAGCATATATTTTTCCTACATCATCTACCACGACGAACAAGAACGGCCCAACAACCGAAACGTGGTAAGTATTTACTTGTTTTATTACTCCATATTATACAGTGGGTATATAAGTGTTTACATTACCATATTTAGTGTGTAAATCTGATTTGTTTTAGTTCCCCTGTATAAGTTTTCTTTCATAGCCTTTAATTCTTGGTGACTTGTTTGTCACTAGGCCACTCGCTCGCCAGCTGCCACACTGACGAGACGTGCATGTTCCGCTACGCTCTCACCTTGTTAAGCAGTAGACACCTTCACCCGCAGTGTTGTTGTTCTGCTGGGGTTGACCTGAGCTTTCCGGTTTTGCCCTTAGAGACCTTTGAAACACCCGACGGGGAATCCTGAAGGAGTAGAGGGGCTAGTGCGACGCCCTTTAGAGGGTGGCTAGTATAGCCCTCCCGCCGCTGTAGGATAGTGCCTGGTTATATATTTTTTTTCCCCCTAGCTAGTTGTGTTTCTGCGCGCGCAGTTTAGTGTAGGTAGGAAACTAGGGTGTGACCATGAAGGGTGGGAAGGCTTCACGCTTTCCCCGTTCGACGGGCACGTCCACCTCTACCCAATCTCCGTCCTCCGCTGTATCTCGTCTGCCTGTTACGGTAAAGAGACCTCGCCGTACCGCGTTCTCCAGCATTGACTCCACTCCCTCGGTAGGAGGAGTCGCTCCCTTCAAGACCACCAAACTACTGGCAAGGCTAAGGTGGCTGTTACGCAGTCTACAACTTCCCGTTCCGCCACTTCCCGTATTCCTACTGCTTTGCACTCCTTTGCTGAGCTTAACCGTGCCTCTCGTGTGGAAGACAAGATCAAGCGCCGCCTTGCTACAAATGTAAATGCCGCTGCTACCTCTGTACCCCCTGCTACCTCTCCTACAACTACTGATACCACAGTTGGAACCTCTTTACAAGCTCCCCCTAACGAGCGTCCCAGCCAGCTAGGAAAATTACGTTTAAAAAACGTTGACACGACGTAAAAGTTTTGTAGTTATTACGTAAAATTTTACGTTTATATTACGTAAATTTGTGTGGTCGCTCAATAGTCTTGACAACATTCTAACATTACGTAAAATATACCAACATTCAACATCCTCACAACATAAACTGGATGGTGTGACAACGTTACTAGTAGATGAAGTTTACGTAAAACTCTTAAACTACTCCTCTTCTTCTTCCTCTTCCTCCTCTTTTTCTCATTTTCTTTCTCTTCTTCTTCCTCCTCCTCTTCTTCCTTCTCCTCCTCTTCTACCTCCTCCTCCTACTCTTCTACCTCCCCCTCCTCCTCCTACTCTCCTACCTCCTCTTTTATACCTCCTCCTCCTAATAGCAATAATAATAAAAATAAGAGTAATAACAATAGTAATAGTAGTAATAATAATAATGATAATAATTTTCATTCATATCATACTACCATATCTATAGTGTGTTTTTAAGTGTGTTTTAAGTGTGTTAAAGTGTGTTTGAAGCGATGAAGTGATGGAAGAAAATGTGAGGAGAGATGTCTATCCTCATCAAACATTTTCCTCTATCTCTCCATCGCTTCAAACACACTTTAACACACTTAAAAACACACTTTCTTCATACAAGGAAGTATGATATGAATGAGAATTATCATTATTATTACTATTATTACTATTGTTATTATTACTATTATTATTATTATTATTATTATTATTATTATTATTATTGCTATTAGGAGGAGGAAGAAGAGGAGGAGGAGGAGGAGGAGGAAGAGGAGGAGGTATAAGAGGAGGAGGAGGTAAAAGAGTAGGAGGAGGTAGAAGAGGAGGAGCAGGAGCTAGGAGGAGGAAGAGGAAGAGGAAGAAAAAGAGGAGGAAGAGGAAGAAAAAGAGGAGGAAGAGGAAGAAAAAGAGGAGGAAGAGGAAGAATTTACCTCCATGCATGGAGGTAAATTATATGGAGGAAATAATGGAAGGATGTGGAGAGAAAATTAGGTGTTTGTGATGTAAAATAGTCTCTACTAAAAGTGTTTTTTAAGTGTGATGGAGAGATGGAGGAAAATGTGTGCGAAAGGAGAGAGAGATTGGAGGAAAGGGAGAGACGCAGGAGAGAAAACAAACAATTATCCACAAAATTTTACTAACTAACCAATATTCAGCTTAATTTTCACTTCTACACAAAACATATTTTTTGTTTTCTAATTTCACACAAAAAAGCAAATTAATTAAAAAGTTATGGTGAAAGTTAAATTTATCAAATACTACTAATAATAATAATCAACAAGTGAATAAAAAAAAATTATTCTCGCCATGGAAATTGTTTTTATTTCAAAAACACTGACAAATCTTTACCATAAAGGAAAATTCATGTTAATTTTTACTTCCACACAAGCTATGAATCTAAGCTGTAAATCAGTTGTAATTAAGTTAGTATATATAACTATTATTATATATAACAATACATTATGTTGTATTGAATTAAATCATCTATTAATAGATGTGATATTCAACCTAACCTAAAAATGGTAAAGATTTGTTTCCTTAACCACTAGATATCTCCTTACCTTCATAATGCACTGCAAATTTAACCTCAGATACTTGTTCAGATCACCTCAAACAGTTATGCCGCTGAATTACAAAAAAAAATATATGAATATTTTTTTTTCCTTCTCTTCGAAAAGTAAAGTTTAGTTTGGTTTAAACAAGGTTCTGTTATTTGTCAATATAAGTTAAGGTTTGGTTAATTTATGTTATATTATGTTAATTTAGAACTATCAAATTTTTTCTATAACTAAAAGTAGCGGGTTGTGACGCCATTTTTTTCGTAGCCACACGCCATTCTGGTGAAGACGTAAAGATTTACCGAGTAAAACTGCTTTGTTAGCATAACCTTCCCAGAGCTGCAGTTAAATAAGCCTAACCAAAACTAACCCAATCAAACCTAACCGAACGTAACGAAACCTAACGTAACAAAAAAAAAATAATCTTGTTTTTTTTTCCTGTAATTCAGTGGCATAACTATTTGAGGTGATCTGAACAAGTTTCTGGGGTTGAATTTTCAGTGCATTATAAAGGTAAAGAGATCTCGAGTGGTTAAGGAAACGAATCTTTACCCTAAGAATTATTGAAAATTCTAACCTAACCTAACTTTAGAACAAGAAAATAATGAGGCTGCAAAAGGCCAGTTGACCTACACAAGGCAACTCCTGTGCACCTAACACTTAAGTAATGTTTTCTTCACCCATTGAAATGTCCAACCTTTTCTTAAAAGAACTAGAACCTCCTGCCACGGTAAACAAAATATCCATGGATGAAAATTATACATTTTACTGGGATGTGTCCTTTCAGTACAGCTAATTAAATGGGAAAGTAAATAGAGGTAATATTTTACATCTTCACCATAACACTAGAGAATTCAGGTTTATATTTTTGCATTACCTGGTGCATTTTGAGAAGGTTTTCTTAATTACATTTCCGTCGCAAATTCTTAGTTAGTGAGATATTCAATGTTTTCTGTGAGACCTTCTCTTCGAAAAATAAAGTTTAGTTTGGTTTAAACAAGGTTTTGTTATTTGTCAATGTAGGTTAAGGTTTGGTTAGGTTAGGTTACATTAATCTAAAAGCTATCAAATGTTCTCTATGACCAAAAGTAGGGAGTTGGACGAGGAGCAGAGGCAAGACGCAGATGAAAACAAACGCTATTATGGTAAAGATGTAAAAATTTACCTAAATAAATAAATAAATGGTAAAAGTGCGGAATAAGGCCTTCTGTCCTTTCTTTTTTCTTTCCTTCCCTACATACTATACATATTGTACTCAACACATCTGTGAAGATTTCAGGCGGCGGTCACCATTATTTACCTCGCAAAACGTCTTTGAAGTTATGTTAGGTTATGCTATGTTAGGTTGGTTAGGTTATGTTAAGTTATGGTTAGGTTAAGGTTGTTAGGTTAGGTTACGGTTATGTTATGGTTAGGTTAAGTTAGGTTAGGTTCGGTTCAGCTAGGTTCGATTATATATGATTTTCACATTTTATTACCCAAATCCAGAAAGAAATCTAAGGTTGAGAACCCTAACTTTTGGGTAATAAAATGTAAACATCTTATATAATTGAACCTAGCTGAACCGAACCTAACCTGACCTAACTTAACATAACCGTAACCTAACCTAACAACCTTAACCTAACCATAACTTAACTTAACCTAACCAACCTAACCTAATATAACTTCAAAGACGTTTTGTGAGGTAAATAATGGTGACAGCCGCCTGAAACCTTCACAGATGTGTTGAGTACACTATGTATAGTATGTAGGGAAGGAGAGAAAAAAGAAAGGGCAGAAGGCCTTATTCTGCACTTTTACCAAATAAATAAAATCAGGTCATGATCGAGTACACGTACTACATCACTTAATTAACACCAACTCCAAAGGCTGTAATAGCCTCTTCCTGGAGAACCAAGAATCCCACCACCCTGTGTTATCTGTAAAGCTTTGCAAGGACAGGCGCTGATCCCTGGTACGCTGTCACAAATTACCACCGTCACAGCTTGTCCCAGTCAACACACATCTGCTAAGCCGTAGATTGAGTACACAGCTCCCAGTACCAAAACTCCTGTAACCAAATATCCCCTCAATCACCCTCTTGGCTTATCTCCCCACTCCGATGATATCCCAAACTACGTCCAGAATTACTACTGAATTAGATGGCAGTCCATCATGGCACCATCAGATATCTGCTTTATGCTGCCAAAACTCCCAACAAACACTTCCAATACCAGGTCACCGCTTACGGCCTGCAATCTTTCACTTCAAAATATCCTCTCTGCGTCTGCTCCCAGCCTGCCTTTAGACTGGCAGATGAACATCGAGATGCGTCCTTACTAACAATAACTCTTATTGCAATACTCTTGCAGCACAGGAGAATGATAGGTGGGGTATTAGAATGGTAATTAAATGAAGGAAATCATTCAGCAAATATATAACTCATGCAATGTCTAATAAATGATTGTGATGAGGTGTAAATCAACGTTCATATTTTACGTAATATGTAATGTCACATTTTCGTCTAAGCTACGTTAAATTACAATGTTGATATTATGTTGGATTTTACGTTTTTTTTTTTTTTTCTTGTGACTTTACGTTGACGTTAAAATCAACGTATGCACTACGTCTGTACAACGTTTATATTTTACATAATATGTAACGTCACATTTATGTTTAAGCTACGTAAAATTACAACGTTGATATTATGTTGTATTTTGCGTAAATTTTTAACGTTTTTGTGACGTTACGTTGACGTTAAAGTCAAACATAACCAAAATACAACGTCATAATTACGTAAATTGTTAGCTGGGCACTCATGGTGAGGGCTCCTCCACTCGCTCCCCCTTGTCTGCTCCTTCCACCTCTGTTGCCACCCTTTCCTCTCTGCTGCCTGAGGATGTTCATGACCTGCCCCTAGCCTCTACTTCTATCTCCACCGACCCTCCTTCAGATGACAACGACGGGCTTACATGTGTCACCAAAGGAAAGAAGAGCAGGCCAGGTAAAATGACTGAGGCTTCGGGAAA
The DNA here is from genome assembly GCA_029783475.1 of Metacarcinus magister. Lineage (NCBI taxonomy): Eukaryota > Metazoa > Arthropoda > Malacostraca > Decapoda > Cancridae > Metacarcinus > Metacarcinus magister. The sequence goes on from JAPQNM010000302.1 coordinate 100,637, forward strand.
CGCCACACACCAGGAACAACTCGCCAACCCTGCTCCCCGCACCATCAGGATTGCGGTAGGTGTGGCTCGCCCTCAGCCGCTGCCAAACACGTAACCAGCTTTTACTTTCCGCGTCCCGGCTCAGGAGGGGTACGCAACGAGCTAAGACGCTGTGGCAGCCCTCGAGGAAGAGCATTCACAGGTAAATATGAAAAATGTCATCTGGCGGGATGGCAGCTCAGTTCTCCTTCCCAAGGACCTTTTTTTTTTTATCTTTTACCCATGGCGCTGGTAGGCTTCAGGGAGACCTTAGATGGTTGGCCTCCACCCGTTAGTAGTGCGGGTTAGATTTTTTAAGTGACGCCTTGTTTCTTCTTATTGATAGGCTCATGCTACTAGCGGAAGCTCCTCGCGCATATAACGTTGCAGTCCCGGCGAGGATGGTGTTATGGCAGCATGTGGGTGATCTTAGGCCACTCGGCGGTAGTAACGAAGAAAAGTGGCCAGCCCGTGCCGAGGCTCGAACGCGGAACCCTGAGCTGGTATGCCCGACCGCTAGCCACTAGACCACCGCCTCCCTTACCTCCTTACCCTGGATACTCTAACCTCCGACTCCACTCCTACTCTGAAGCTAATAAAGCTCGACCAAGGGTGTCGTCATGGGCTATCCCCTTCGAATGCCCCTGGCGTTATTACAGCGTCTCCCTTAGGTGGAGGGGGCCATGCGCTGCGTTACAACTCGCCTGAAGGAGGAAACTTGACAAGTTATTATCACGGTCAGAGGCACCCTCCCTTCCCATCTCGATCTGGGCAACTGTGGGGTATTTTACCTAACGCCTTACACGCCCGAGCCCCTCCGCTGCTTCCGCTGCTAGCAGTTTGGCCACCACCAGAACAACTGCTCTCGCACCCCGGCGTGCGGAATTTGCAGCAGGAAACACTTACCCCAAACTAGGTGCACCTGGGGTTCCAGAGACCCCAAGTAGTACACTTTTAGCATGTTTCATCGCACTGCGCATGCACGGGGAGGCGTGAGTGAGGTAAAGCTAGTCAGTTTGTATGGAGTAGGCAGTAGACACCTGCCGCCCGGCGGAACACTCCAGGAGAGGTACTTTCGGGGATGTAGGCAGTGCTGCAGACTGAGTGATTCCCGTGCCCTCTCTTCCCGGTTCCCTTAGTGTCTCATTTACACAAGAGAGCAGCTGCAGCCTGCCCTCTAAAAACAACTTCTTCTACTACCTACATAACATTACTACACCTTACACTTTTACACTCTCTTCAAATCAAAATTTAAAAATGGCTTCACCACACCCAGCCTCGGAGTCCCCATCTGGGGAGGGGACCACAAATGTCCCTAGGTCGGACTGCCCCTCTGCTGACGACCTCGGGTGTCTTGACACTTCCTCTAATACTTTTACTCTCGATTTCTGCAACATTCGTGGCCTTAGATCTAATTTCCAATCTGTGGAACACCATCTCTCCTCCACTAAACCTCATCTTCTCTTCCTAACTGAAACACAGTTGTCTGTGACTACTGACAGCAGCCCCTTCTCTGTTCCCTCCTACTTTCTCTATCCTCATTTTCAATCCAAAGCTGGCTGTTGCGCATATGTGCGTAACGAGATTACTTGCTCTCGTGCCCACAATCATGAATATTCAGAATTTTCTACCATCTGGCTAAGACTTCAATGTCACTCTCTAACTAAATTCATCTGTGCTGTATATCTCTCACCTAATTCCTCTGACTATGTAAAATTCTTTGACTATTTGACTTCCAAAGTGGAGCACATCCTATCTCACTTTCCTTATGCTGAGATCTCCATTTTAGGGGATTTCAATGTTCACCACCAGCTTTGGCTTTCATCTTCTTTCACTGACCAACCTGGTGAATAAACCTTCAACTTTGCTATCCTTCATGACCTAGAGCATCTAGTGCAGTTCCCTACCCGTATCCCTGACCGCCTTGGAGACACGCCCAACATTCTTGATCTTTTCCTAACTTCCAACCCTTCAGCTTACTCTGTTAAACTTTCCTCTCCGTTGGGCTCCTCCGATCACAATCTTATTTCCGTTACCTGTCCTATCACTAAAGTGCAGCCTCAGGACCCGCCTAAGCAGAGGTGCTTCTGGCATTTCAACTCTGCTAAGTGGGAGGACCTGAGGCAGTACTATTCTGATTTTCCTTGGGATAATTATTGCTACCATGTCAAAGATCCTTCTCTGTGTGCCGAGTGCATAACAGAGGTGATTATCTCTGGCATGGAGCTATACATTCCTCATACTTTCTCTAATACTAAAGCTAAAAAGCCCTGGTTTAACTCTGCTTGTTCTCGTGCTGTCAATGATAGAGAGGCGGCTCACAAACGGTACCGTAGCCATCCATCTACCGAAACTCATGTCCTATATATTTCTGCTCGTAATAATGCCAAATCTATTCTCCAACTTATTAAAAACTTTTTCATCAATAGAAAATGTCAAAGTCTTTCCAACTCTAACTCTTCTCGTGATTTCTGGCATCTAGCCAATAATATCTCTAACAATTTTACTTCTACATCTTTCCCTCCTTTACTTCAACCAGATGGCCCCACAGCTGTCTCTTCTTTCTCTAAAGCTGAACTCTTCGCTCAAACATTTGCTACCAACTCTACTTTGGATGATACTGGGCATATTCCTCCTACTCCTCCACCCTCTGACTACTTCATCCCTAAAATTAGAATTCTTTATTATGACGTTTTCCAGGCCCTCTCTGGCCTTGATTCTCTGAAGGCTTACGGTCCGGATGGAGTCCCTCCTGTTGTTCTCAAAAACTGTGCTTCCGAACTCGCTCACTGCCTGGTCAAACTCTTTCGTCTGTGTCTCATTACTTCTACCTATCCTTCTTGCTGGAAGTTTGCTCACATTCAACCTGTCCCTAAAAAGGGTGACCGCTCCAATCCTTCTAACTACCTCCCTATAGCTTTGATTTCCTGCCTTTCTAAAGCCTTTGAATCTGTCCTTAACAAGAAGATAATGAGGCATCTATCAGCTCACAACCTTCTCTCTGATTGCCAGTATGGTTTCCGTAAAGGCCGATCTACTGGTGATCTTCTTGCTTTCCTAACTGAATCTTGGTCATCCTCTTTTAGGGACTTCGGTGAAACCTTTGCTGTCGGCCTTGACATATCGAAAGCCTTCGATAGAGTCTGGCATAAATCTTTAATTTCTAAACTACCCTCCTACGGATTCTATCCTTCTCTCTGTACCTTCATCTCTAGTTTCCTTTCCGACCGGTCTATTGCTGCTGTATTGGACGGTCATTGTTCTTCTCCTAAAACTATCAACAGTGGTGTTCCTCAGGGTTCTGTCCTATCACCCATTCTCTTTCTATTATTCATCAATGATCTCCTAAATCTGACTCAATGCCCTATCCACTCCTATGCTGATGACACCACCTTGCATTTTTCAACGTCGTACAACAGACGCCCAACCCAACAAGAATTAAATGACTCAAGGCGAGATGCTATAGGACGCTTAACTTCTGATCTTTCACTTGTTTCTGATTGGGGCAGAGCAAACCTAGTTTTGTTCAATGCCTCAAAAACTCAATTTCTACAACTATCTACTCGACATAACCTTCCAGATAACTATCCCCTCTTCTTCAATGACACTCAACTTCCCCTCTCCTCCACATTAAACACACTCAGTCTATCCTTTGCTAAAAATCTAAACTGGCAATTTCATATCTCTACTCTTGCTAAATCAGCTTCCAAGAAGTTAGGTGTCCTATGGCGTTTGCGTCCATTTTTCTCTCCCTCTCAGCTGCTTGCTCTGTACAGGGGCCTTATCCGCTCATGTATGGAGTATGGCTCACATGTCTGGGGGGGCTCAACTCATACAGCTTTATTAAACAGGGTGGAGTCTAAAGCTTTTCGCCTCATCAACTCTCCTCCTCTAACTGACTTTTTTTATTATTTAATTCACCGCCGCAATGTTGCATCTTTATCTATATTTTACCGCTATTTTCATGCTGACTGCTCTTCTGAATTTGCTAATTGCATGCCTCCCCCCCTCCCGCGGCCTCGCTGCACAAGACTTTCTACTTCTTCTCATCCTTATTCTGTCCATCTTCCTAATGCAAGAGTTAACCAGTATCTTCACTCTTTCATCCCTTATACTGGTAAACTCTGGAACTTTCTTCCTTTGTCTGTTTTTTCCACCTGCCTATGACTTAAACTCTTTCAAAAGAGGAGTGTCAAGACACCTCTAATGTTAACTTGATCTCCACCCCTTGCTTCTATTCTCCTACTGTCCTCTTTACAGGGTCTGGCGACAAGCGGGATTTTTTTTTACTTATTTTTGTTTTCCCTTAGCCATTACCTTTTTAATGTAAAATTTATATGCTTCTTCGAAGAGTGGACACCCTACACCACAACGCAGTAATAACACGCTTGGGGTCTCCTGTACCCCGCTGCGCCCTTAAAAAATCCCAGTTTTTTACCTTCACAGGAGATGTAGATCCACGAAGCTTAGTACCCTAAGGCTGTGGTTTATACATCACCATTCATCATATAATATCTAAGGATGATGAAGTTTAGCTGTTCACGTTTTTTTTTGGTAATTTTTTTTACATAAACCTCTTGATTTTGAGGAATATTTTTTTCATTAATTTATTTTTTTTTACCAAAGATTTGGCAAAGTCTTGTCAAATTTCTACTAGGTTTAAAGGAAATATGATATTTTTTCAAGGAACCATTGATTTCCTAATAAAGTTTCAAATATTCATGTTCTCAACAGTGCCTCGACCAATACAAGGCGAAGCAAGAGGTGACACAGAAGTGTCCCAACTGTGAGGAAGGACACCATGCGTGGAACCACAGCTGCCCTGCCCGCCTACAGCGTGTTACACAGGATCGTGGATCCAGGACCAACAAAGAACCGGCATGGTCCCCGCCCCTCTAGGGGACAACAGAAACGTCCCATGGACACTCCTCAGCTAGCCCTGCGGCAAGAGGATTTCCCTCAGTTGCAGGAGCCGACACTGCCATCACCACCACTGCCACTACTGCAAGTGCCGACACACAGCCGTCTCTCATCTCCCATGCCTGTTTCTCCTACATCTCCGTCACAACCCCTGCCACAACCCTGTCTCCCACCGGGCACCTTTCTCATGACACCAAAGCTTCTGCATGGTTTTGCCACGGAGTTAACTCTGTCCATGGCCACTGCTTTCACCCAGATCTCGGGGGCTGCAGTCGACATGTCAGCCCTCGAATCAGCGGTGAGCAGGATCGCAGACCAGGTAGTGAAACAGCTTACGGAGAAGGCGATTCCTGCTCCTCCTCGAGCGCCCCGGCGCCTTTCGGCAACCAACTCATATCCATCCCTAGTCCCGGGTGGAGCTTTGCCTTGTCCACCACCTCCGACAGCAGAGGATAACTCACTCTGCCAGTGGAACTGTCGGGGTTTCCAATCCCAGTACGCCTCTCTCCTTGAGGTGGCGCACCGGGATACACCGGGATATATATTTCTGCTACAAGAGACTCTTTTACCGGAGGGGTCCATCACCACCCTACCAGGGTACCGAGCTTACCATTGCCCGCGAGTCGGGCGCGCTGGCGGTGGTCTCGCCGTTTTGGCTCGACACTCCATCGCCTGTCAGCAGGAACAACACCCTCTCTCTTGCTGGGAGGGGGTGGAGGTACAGGCTGTCACCCTCCGTCTTCCAAGCCTCGAACTTATAATTTATAACATCTATCGGCCGCCCACTGCTGACTTAGAATTGGAGGAACTGTTCAGCTTGACCGCCACAGAGATGGTGCTGGCGGCCGGGGATTTTAATTCCCACCACCCGTGGCTGGGCTCACCGTGCCCCTCCAGTGCGGCAGGCCGACAACTATACGCGTCTTTTGAGAATTCAGAGCACGTCCACCTCCTGAACGATGTTCACAGTCCCACGTACATCAGGCACGGGAGACTGGATTTGGCGTTTGCTTCCTCACGCCTCTCTCCTGCACCGGCTTGGTCGCTCCACCCCACCCTTACGAGTGACCACTTCGGCATTATCCTTGAAGTAGCAATTCGCCTTGTCCCTCCACCCTATCCCCCCCCCTTTTCAACATGCTTCGGGGCGCAGATTTTGACCTTCCTCTGGATGAGCGTGAATATCTGCAACATAATCCTCCAGGCGGCTCATCGTGCCATCCCTTGCGTCAAGCCCCACATTCGAAGATACAGAGACGCATGGATATACGGTCCCAGAGTGAGAGAACTCAACAGGCGGGTCAACGCGGCGCGCACGCAAGATCTACCGCTGCAACCCCCATCTCCTGATGTTCGTCGCTACCTGCAGAGCGTGGTGCACTATGTGCAGGCTACTAAAGCCCAACTCCGGGATGAGGTATGGCTGGAATAGTGCCAATCTATCGGTGCTCATATCCCTCTTGGAGAGATGTGGCGCCGTATGAGAGCTATCTAAAGCCCTCGTCCTCCCCCTCTTCCTACGCACCACTCATCCCAACTCTTCGCCGCTCGCACCTCACCATCAATTCTTCCCACTGCCACCCGGAGGAGACAGCCTGACCTGGCGAGTTTTCGGGCTGCCATCGTCGCCGATGCCTGTGATGAGGAGACAGCCACGGACACTCCTTTCGTCATGAAGGAACTGGACGCTGCCCTCTTGCGCTGGCCAGACATGGCACCAGGCACGGACAAAGTGATATATTCCATACTCTCTCATCTTGGGAACACGGACAAGGCTGAGCTACTGACCATCTTTCCATGTCCTCTCTTCCCGGTTCCATTAGTGTCTCATTTACACAAGAGAGCAGCTGCAGCCTGCCCTCTAAAAACAACTTCTTCTACTACCTGCAAAACATTACTACACCTTACACTTTTACACTCTTCAAATCAAAATTTAAAAATGGCTTCTAAACACTCAGCCTCGGAGTCCCCATCTGGGGAGGGGACTACAAATGTCCCCAGGTCGGACTGCCCCTCTGCTGACTACCTTGGGTGTCTTGACACTTCCTCTAATACTTTTACTCTCGATTTCTGCAACATTCGTGGCCTTAGATCTAATTTCCAATCTGTGGAACACCATCTCTCCTCCACTAAAACTCTATCTTCTCTTCCTAACTGAAACACAGTTGTCTGTGACTATTGACAGCAGCCCCTTCTCTGTTCCCTCCTACTTTCTCTATTCTCATTGTCAATCCAAAGCTGGCTGTTGCGCATACGTGCGTAACGACATTACTTGTTCTCATGCCCACAATCTTGAATCTTCAGTATTTTCTACCATCTTCAATGTCATCCATCTTCAATGTCACTCTCTAACTAAATTCCTCTGTGCTTTATATCTCTCACCTAATTCCTCTGACTATGTAAAATTCTTTGACTATTTGACTTCCAAAGTGGAGTACATCCTATCTCACTTTCCTTATGCTGAGATCTCCATTTTAGGGGATTTCAATGTTCACCACCAGCTTTGGCTTTCATCTTCTTTCACTGACCAACCTGATGAACAAACCTTCAATTTTGCTGTCCTTCATGACCTAGAGCAGTTTGTACAGTTCCCTACCCGTATCCCTGACCGCCTTGGAGACACGCCCAACATTCTTGATCTTTTCCTAACTTCCAACCCTTTAGCTTACTTTGTTAAACTTTCCTCTCCGTTGGGCTCCTCTGATCACAATCTTATTTTTGTTACCTGTTCTATCACTCTAGTGCAACCTCAGGACCCGCCTAAGCAGAGGTGCTTCTGGCATTTCAACTCTGATAAGTGTTAGGACCTAAGGCAGTACTATTCAATACTATTCAGCAGGGCCTTCAGCACCAATAACCGTCTTAAATCCATTTGTACAGATGAAGGAATCGACTTTATCAACTGCTGGGATGACTTTTATAACAAACTTTTATTTTCAAGTATAATGGCCTGCATCTCAACCCAGTTGGGGCTGCCCGTTTTAGCAGGCTACTTAATAACGAAGTTTCTGATTTCAGGAGAAAAAACAGTATCCAGCCTCGCACAACCTCAGCTACGTAAGTAACACCGTGTATGGAAAAACTAACTTAAACAATTGCCAAAAATTTTGCATGTTTAACGCGCGCAGCCTCAGAAATAAGTTCTCAGATTTAGAAGCACTTGCAGCATCTGAAGATTTTCACATTATTGCAGTATCGGAATCTTGGATACACACAGAAAATAGAGACTTTTTAGCAGAATATAATTTGCCAATTTATTCAATATTCAGTTGCGAACGACAAAATAAAAAAGGCGGAGGTGTTCTGTTTTACGTGAAAGCCAGTCTTAACCCTACAGTCTTGCAAACTAAAAAAAAATAGATAACGTAGATGTTATATCTTTACAACTTAAAGCACGTTCTAAGAAAATTATTATTCGACTCATTTATAGACCACCAGCACACAATATTAATAGGGATAGAAAATTATTCGATCAGATAATCGAAGTAAGTAATTCATTTGAAAGCGTAATTTTTGGAGACTTTAATCTTCCTGTAACTTCATGGGGAAATTCTCTTAAATCTCATATGGGTCACGATTTATATAATAATTTGTCAGCACGTAAACAAACCCACGAGAGGTGATAATATACTAGACCTTGTACTTTCAACAAACGACGGTCTGGTAAGTAACGTTAATATGGGCCCAGAATTCAGCAACAGCGACCATAAAATAGTTTCTTTTAACATAAATCTCGAAGTTTACAAAGATGACATAAGCGAAGAACTTATCTTCATGTATCGCAAAGGTAACTGAAAAATTGAGAAAGATTTTGGCAGATACTGATTGGAGCATAGTAGAAAACGAAACCGATGTAAATAAATTGTGGGAAAAATTCTATAACATCTTAAATGGAGCTGTTAAATTATGCATTCTAGTTTGTAAGAGACATCCACGTAAAAATTAAAATATTAATAAACCAAAATGGTGGAATAGCCATATTGAGGCAGGATTATTACTTAAAAAGCTCGCATGGTAAATATTTATTATCACAAAACGAAAACGATAAAATAGAAAATGAAAGACTAAGACGCGAAACAAAAAAAAAGATGATTAGATGAAGTAAAACAGATTTCGAAATATATATTGCAAATAAAATAAAATCAAAACCCAAGGAATTTTACACCTACGTACATAATAAAGTTATCACAACTAATATTGACCCACTCCACCTAGAAAACAGTAAGAAAATAAATATAGAATCAGAAATGACCGAAGTACTAAATGATTATTTTGGATCCGTTTTTACCGTTGAAGACACCTATGAAATCCAGGAAATAACCCCAGCTAAACCTAAGTTAATTTCTTTAAGCGATTGTGACTTTACTGAGGATACTGTAATTAAGGCACTTGATAAAATTAAAATAAATAAAACTCCTGGTCCTGATTGTTGTGCACCGAGTCTTAAAAGAGGCAACATATCAAATCAACAAACCTCTTGCAATACTATTCAATAAATCTTTAAATTCTGGAAGAGTTCCCGACATTTGGAAATTAGCAAATGTTACCCCTATACAAAAACAAGGAGATAAAACACTACCGATTAACTACAGACCAATCAGCCTCACATCCGTAGTTGGTAGATTAATGGAAACTATAATACGGGATAAACTAGTGACTTTCCTAAATGAAAACAGCATGATTAATAAATCTCAACATGGTTTCCGTAACAAACGCTCTTGCTTAACGAATCTCCTTGACTTTTATAACGATGTATTCAACGTTTATGACGAGGCAAAAGCGGTAGATATAATTTATCTTCATTTTGTTTGACAGTTTCTCATAAACGATTATTAGAAAAAACTAGATTCACATGGCATATCTGGGAAAATTCTTAATTGGCTTGAAGACTGGCTTTCCGAAAAATGGTAACACGTGTCATAAACGGTAAATCATCTAATTGGCGAGACGTTAAAAGCGGTGTGCCACAGAGCTCAGTACTTGGTGCAATTCTTTTTCAAATTTGTGTCAATGATATTGATGAAGGACTCACCTGTTAGATATAAAAATTTACTGACGATACGAAAATCACGAGTAAAATAACTACAACCGCCGATAAACTACAATTTCAATCAAACCTCGATACGTTAGTCAGTTGGTCAAAAAAAGTGGCAAATGAAATTTGATGTTGATGAATGTAAAGTTTTGCATATCGGTAGCAATAATCAAATCACTAAATATACAATGAATGGCTCCGAACTTTCCAAGGTTAACCCAACAAGAATTAAATGACTCAAGGCAAGATGCTATACGACGCTTAACATCTGATCTTTCACTAGTTTCTGATTGGGGCAAAGCAAACCTGGTTTTGTTCAATGTCTCATAAAACTCCATTTCTACAACTATCTACTCGACATAACCTTCTAGATAACTATCCCCTCTTCTTCAATGACACTCAACTTACCCTCTCCTCCACATTAAATACACTCGGTCTATCCTTTACTAAAAATCTAAACTGGCAATTTCATATCTCTACTCTTGCTAAATTAGCTTCCAAGAAGTTAGGTGTCCTATGGCGTATGCGTCCATTTCTCTCTCCCTCTCAGCTGCTTGCTCTGTACAGGGGCCTTATCCGCCCATGTATGGAGTATGGCTCTCATGTCTTGGGGGGTTCAACTCACACAGCTTTATTAAACAGGGTGGAGTCTAAAGCTTTTCGTCTCATCAACTCTCCTCCTCTAACTGACTGTCTTGATTATTTAAGTCACCGACGCAATGTTCCATCTTTATCTATCTTCTACCGCTATTTTCATGCTGACTGTTCTTCTGAACTTGCTAACTGCATGCCTCCCCCCTTCCCGCGGCCTCGCTGCACAAGACTTTCTACTTCTTCTCAGCCCTATTCTGTCCATCTTCCTAATGCAAGAGTTAACCAGTATCTTCACTCTTTCATCCTTTACACTGGTAAACTCTGGAAGACACCTCTAATGTTATACGAACTCCACCCCTTACTTTACTCCTCCTACTGTCCTCTTTGCAGGGTCTGGCGACAAACGGGATTTTTTTCTATGTTTTTGTTTTCCCTTGGCCAGTGCCCTTTTAATGTAAAAAGAAAAAAAATGAAAGAGACTTAGGGGTAACTATTAGTAACGACCTCAAACCAAATAAACATTGTTCAGACGTTGTTAAAAAAAAAGCTAACAAACTGGTCGGCTTCATCGGTAGAACTTTTGGTTATAAATCTGAAAAAGTTATCCCTACACTATATAATGCACTCGTACGCCCTCATCTAGAATATTGCATTCAATTTTGGTCACCATACTATAGAAAAGATATTAATAAGCTGGAGAAAATGCAAAGAAGAATTACTAAAATGATCCTAAGATTGCGAAACAAGTCTTACGAAGAACGACTAAAGGAGCTGAACTTATTCAGTTTATCCAAACGTAGGCTACGAGAGGACCTAATTGAGGTATTTAAGATTTTCCATGGTTTTGATAATATTGACATAAACGACTATGTAACTACCGATCTCACAAACACCACTCGTAACAATGGCTTCAAGATCATTGGTAAGTGTTTTAGATCGAATGAAGCGAAGAACTTTTTCTTCAATAGAATCGTAAATGTTTGGAATTCTCTCTCAGCACAAATAGTTAACAGTATCACAATTGAATCATTTAAGAAGAAACTCGATAAGCACTTCGAATCCCTTCACCAAATCGAGTATTTCACTACTGCGTAATTAAAAAAAAAAAAATTTTATAGCATAGATTACTCCTTGTTTTTCTCATTTTCCTATCCAAATTCCATGATAGTTTTTCCATACTACATGGTATCACTTCCTCTTCCGGCCAACTTCGGCTGGAAGGAGGGATGGGTGGGGAGGAGCCTTCCACTTTGCTGTCCTTTTGTCTATCCTATCAAGTAGATATTATAGTAGTAGTGTAGCTAAACAGACAGCCTCGTTAGGTCCAGTAGGACTGTTGCTGTCTGTTCTTCCTTTGTACTCCTTTGATTTTCCTTGGGATGATTATTGCTTCCATGTCAGAGATCCTTCTCTTTGTGCTTAGCGCATAACAGAGGTGATTATCTCTGGCATGGAGTTATATATTTCTCACACTTTATCTAATACTAAAGCTAAAAGCCCTGGTTTAACTCTGCTTGTTCTTGTGCTGTAAGAGAGAGAGAGGCGGCTCACAAACGGTACCGTAGACATCCATCTGTTGAAAATCATGCCCTATATATTTCTGCCCGTAATCATGCCAAATCTATTCTCCTACTTACTAGAAACTCTTTCGTCAATAGAAAATGAAAATCTTTCCAATTCTAACTCTTCTCGTGATTTTTGGCATCTAGCCAATAATATCTAATAATTTTACTTCATCTTTCCCTCCTTTACTTCAGCAAGATGGCTCCACAGCTGTCTCTTCTTTCTTTAAAGCTGAACTCATCGCTCAAACCTTTGCTACCAACTCTACTTTGGATGATACTGGGCATATTCCTCCTAATCCTCCACCCTCTGACTACTTCATCCCTAAATTTAAAATTCTTCATTATGACTTTTTCCATGCCCTCTCTGGCCTTGATTCTCGGAAGGCTCACCGTTCCGATGGAATCCCTCCCGTTGTTCTCAAAAACTGTGCTTCCGAACTCGCTCCTGCCTGGTCAAACTCTTTCGTCTGTGTCTCTCTACTTCTACCTATCCTTCTTGCTGAAAGTTTGCTTACATTCAACCTGTTCCTAAAAAGGGTGACCGCTCCAATCCTTCCCCGCCGTGGGGAGTCACCTTGATGTGGTGGCGGGGCTTGAAGCTACAGCTATAGCTATAGCTATAGCTATAGCTATAGCTACACAAGCTACTACCACTGTCTTCCATTTTATTTTATTAGTAACGATGAATTTGAAAGGCTTACTAACAGTGACACAATCCTTATGAACTATTTGTATATAAATTACCTTGATCAGATGATATTTAATCCACTTGATTTAGAACAAGATAAGAACAGTAATAGTATTGATTCATTTATAACTAATATGGGGAACAATACACATACATTATCATAGTATATATTTGTAAATGATGTTAAAACAAAACTATGTGAAGCTGATGTATTTTCGGTATTAAGTATGAACATAAGAAGTCTAGAAAATAATCTTCAAATATTAATTGATCAATGTTTAACCGATGATACATTTGACGTTATGGGGTTCTCGGAGACCAGACTTGATAACAACATTTAATCATTTTATGCTTTAAAATGTTTACTATGTACGCAATGAACAAAGATAGGAAAGGTAGAGGTGTGTGTTTATATGTATTCAGTATTTATAGTTCTTGTATTTTAAAATAGTGTTGTATAATGAAACCATTTTTTGAGTGTGTTTGTGTACAAGTGAATAATATAAAGGACACCAATGTTTTTACTTCTGTTTATAGGCCATCCAAGGGAAACATGCTTGAGTTTCTTAAGGCATTAAAGAAAGTATTTGATTGTCTAGCGGATAAAAAGTACAAAAAACTGTGTTTTCTTGGATTGGAAATTGGATTTACTTTAAGCAAATGAACCAGGAGTCATTGATTTCATGAATGTTATGTATTCACATGGCTGCTTCTCACTAACAACAAAACCTACGAGTCACTGAAAATTGTGCCACATTATAAATCATATTTGGACCTCACATCTGGAAATCAACATAAACAATTACATAGTATATATTGACATAACAGATCATTTTGTAGTATACTCTCAGTTCAGAAAAGAAGAAAACAAGTGCGATGCACATGTGGAAAAAAATATGCTTTTCTAACAAAAATATAAATTTATTTACAAAATGGATATCAAATGAAAAGTGGCTACAGCAAGGAGTTTAGGAAGAGTTTAGGAATGTTTTGTGAATAGAATAGAATAGAATAGAATATATTTATTGCTCAGACTTTTACAAAAAAGTATGGAGCACAGCCCCTGTTTAACTATCTACTTAAAAAGACAAAATTCCCTTAATAAATTGAGCCAAGTTATTCAATAATTACACATTCCTGCTTTGTAATAGTGTTACAAACTTTCCATGGTTCGGATTTACTGTAAAATAATCAGGTAAATACCTATTTCTTAACACATTGATATCCTGATTTTGGCACAAAAACAACACATGATATTCGTCCCCTATCTGTCCAACATTACATTTACCACAGTACCCCCGCCGTGGGGAGTCATCTTGATGTGGTGGCGGGGCTTGAAGCGTGGTCGGCGGCACCCCTCTCCTGCGGGGCCCTGTCCGTCTCTGTAGATTTGGTGTCCGTCGGCCTCGTGGACCAAGCACTCCCCCTTCATCACTGGTAGAGGGGGCCTACCGGTGATGTTGCTCGTCCTTACCCGTCTACACCTAGGGCTGGACTAAGCCTCTCAGCGTGTTTGCCGTGCATGGCGTCCCGTATACTCCCCGCGCTCCCTCATCTGGGAGTTGAGTCCACCGCGGGGCAGGAGGTAGTTCCCTGCGGTGAACAACACACTCCTTTGGTGGGGGAGTTGGGGTAAGACGGGTGGTCCAGTGTGGCCCCGCTGGATCAATCGGCTGGTCATGCGTTGGCTAGGGTCAAGCGGCTGCTGTCTGGTGGGCACCGCAACGGTCCCGCGGCTGCCACCTCACTCCAGGCAGTGGCTGCGTGTACTTCCCCCACTACCCCTAGGGCTGTTGGGAGCCGTCGTGCCTCAACATACATCCCTCCCTTGTTGAGCTCCGTGGTGGGTGGGGGGGTGGGGAAGCGAATATTTTCTTAATATTTTATGGCATCTTCACCACCACTCTCGCGACCAAGCTCTCTCCCCGACGTCCGCTCGTCCCCGGCTTCTTCTCGATCTTCCCTTATCGCCACCCTTGAGCCTTTCCGGGCCACGGGTGGTGCAACTGGGACCACTGTCCCCTCCGCTTCGAATTCTACAGATTCGAACCGAGAAATAATTAATTATAAGTCTAGAAAACAAAGACGCGTTAACGCACAGAAGGGCTTTTCAGGCCCTCTCATTCAGATTCTACCAGGTACTTTCGAGCCGGCATATTACGAAAAGTTCCTTGTTATCAAGTCTCTTGATGGTGTGTCGGTTATGGATCTTGACATATTTGACGTACATCGAACACTCATTAAAGTTTGTAGACGCGAGCCTAAGGTCTCCTCCCAAAGGGATGGTAGTCTCCTAGTGGAGGTGTCGTCCCCGGAAGAGAGTGCTCGCCTCAGAGCGATCTCCTCTGTCCCTGGAACGCAGGTGGCGTGTACTCCACACGCTACCCTCAACCAGTGTAAGGGAGTCATCTTTTCTCGTGACGTCATGCGCTACTCAAAAGAAAAGCTTCTACACGAACTGAGTGATCAGGGTGTTGTAGGAGTGGATCGTCTACAAAGGAAAGTTGATGGAGTTCTTGTTCCCACCCCTACCCTCTTTTTCACTTTCGACCGACTCAAACTGCCTGAAGTTGTCAAACTGGCGTGGCTCCGCCTCCCAGTAAAAGCATACATACTGTCCCCTAGGCGATGCTATCACTGTCAGGCATTCGGACATGTCAGTCGTTCCTGCCGTAGGTTGCAAGATGGCCTCCCAGCGGTGTGCCCGTCCTGTGGTACGACGGATCACGATGGCACGACCTGCCCTGGTCCTGTCTCATGTTTTAACTGCCACGGACCTCACCCAGCTTACTCAAAAGACTGCGCCCGCTACAGATTTGAAAGGGAAGTACTCTCCATCAGGACCACGGAGAAAATTGATTTTGCCGAGGCAAAGCATAGAGTTCTTACTACGCATATACGTCCAGGAGTGACTTATGCAACTATGCTTTCCTCTCTTCCAAATAGACGTCAACTCCGCAATACGACTGCTACAGTGCACCAAGTGGCTAAGCCACAAAATGATTCTCATATAAATGGTGTTGCTCCTGCTGCTCTGCCCTCTACCTCTATGGAGGTGTCAGAGGAACTCACTCAGGCCCCTACTGCTACGCCATCACACCATAAGCGTAGCAGAAGTGAGGACTCCCTCGAGGAGGTGCCCCTTCCTAAGGTACGATCCTCTATACCCTCTGATGGGCCTCGAAGCCCCCTACCAGTGTCGGCTCCGGCCGTCGCTTCTACCCAAGTGTCGGCTTCGGCCGTCACTCCTACCCCAGTGTTGGCTCTGGCCGTCACTACCTCCCCGGTGTCGGCTCTGGCCGTCACTCCCACCCCGGTGTCGGCTTCGGCCGTCACTCCATCCCCGGTTTCAGCCCCGGTCGTCACTCCTCCCCTGGTGTCGGCTCCGATCGTCACTCCCACATCGGTGTTGACTTCGACCAACACTCCTGCCCCGGGGACGGCTCTGGCCGTTACTCCCGCCCCTGTGTCGGCTACGGCCGTTACTCCCGCCTTGGTGTCGGCTCCGGCCGTCACTCCTACCCCGGTGTCGGCTCACGCCGTCATCACTGCTCCTGCTGCTGTGGCCACCTCACTGGCCACTGGGCTAGGAAAGATTGCAAGGCGATTGTCCACTGCCTCCACTGCTCTACCCACTGCCATTAGGCAGGGCAAGAACAAGAAGGATACTGGTGTTGGGAGGGCCTCCTCTAGGGGCCTCCCCACGCACCGTTAGTTTTAATATTTTTAATATTTTAGAGTGGAACCTTCGTGGGTTGAGAGGGAATTGGGAGGAGCTCAGTCTACTCCTGCGGGGACACCAGCCGGTCTGTGTCTATCTGCAGGAGACTATGATTGGTTCGTCCTCATATCCTCCACCCAGGTGTTACTCTGGCTTTTACTCTCCTCATGATCGCGCGCAAGGCCATCATGGTGGAACAGCAATTTTTTTACATAACTCACGAGGCATTGCTTTTACCTCTCTTAATATTGTCTCCCCCCTGCAGCTGGTGGCTGTCCAGCTCCACCTCAGGAGAACTTACACTGTCTGCTCTTTATACCTCCCTCCCAATTCTCCAGTAGACAGAGAGGACTTCGTTTCTCTAGTCCAGCAATTGCCTTCTCCGTTTATTGTTTTAGGAGATTTTAATGGTCGGCACACCCTGAGGGGAGATACACTTATCAACCCCAGGGGAGCAATGATTGCCACTGTGGTTGAAGCCTTAGGTCTAGGTATTTTTAACACCGGTGACCATACACACTATCACATCCAGACAGACACCACCTCGGCCCTAGATTTATCATTGTGTTCTCCTGACACCCTACTTGACTTCACATGGAGCGTCACAGGAGATCTTTGTGGGAGTGACCACTACCCTATACTCCTGTCTTCTCATGACGTCCTCCCCTTACCCCGTGTCCCCCGCTGGCGGCTGGACCGCGCTGACTGGGGACTTTTTCAACACCTTGCCATAGTTGACTGCGAGGTTGATGAGTTCCTAGACATAGACAGCGCTGTCGAGTATTTTACATCTATACTCCAGCGAGCTGGTGAGCTTTCCATCTCTCAGACCACAGGGTTTACCAAGCGCCGATCGGTCCCCTGGTGGTCTGATGAGTGTAGACAGGCAGTGACAGAGCGTCGTTGAGCTTTTGGTAGGTACCGTCGACACAAAACTGAATTTTTCCGGTGACAATACAGACTGGCTAGAGCTAAGGCTCGTCGAGTCCTCAAGGATGCTCGCCGTAAGTCCCTTGCATCTTTCGTCTCCACATTGAACGTGCAGACACCTATGTCGCAGGTATTCAAACGCGTGCGAAAGATAGCAGGAAAGTTCTCTTCAGGCCCGCCTCCGGTCCTCCATGTCAATGGGGATAAGGTATCTGACAGCCAGGCGGTAGCCAACACACTCGCTGAAACCTTTTCTTTGGTGTCCAGCCGGGCCTCGAGATCTCCAGCAGTGCGTCGCCAGTTTGAGGCAGACGAGGCTTGCCAACTAGACTTTTCATCCGGTGGGGGTGAAAACTACAATGTCCCTTACTCTCCACCGGAACTGCGTTCAGCTTTATCTTTATGTAAGGACTCTTCCCTAGGGGCAGATAACATTACATACGCGATGATCCGTCACCTAAATTCTGGTTCACTGTCCTTCCTCCTAGGATTATTTAATAGGATGTGGAGTGACGGATACGTACCCCCCTCCTGGAAGTTGCTATAGTCATCCCAATCCCCAAGCCTGGAAAGGACGCCTCACTCCCCCTTAACTATCGACCCATTGCCCTTACCGTTTGCATGATTAAAGTATTTGATAAGATGGTTAACACTCGTCTAGTCTGGTTCCTTGAGAAGGGTGGCCATCTTTCGGGAGTACAGTGTGGTTTTCGTCGATCTCGCTCTACTTTAGACGCTCTTCTGCGATTAGAAAACACTATCTGCCAAGCTTTTGCTTGCAGGCAGCGCGTTGTGAGCGTCTTTTTCGACCTTGAAAAGCTATACGACACCACCTGGAGGTATGGCATTCTACGAGCTCTCCATACGGTTGGACTCAGGGGTCACTTCCCTCTGTTCCTCCGGTCTTTTTTACAGGACCGTACTTTTAGGGTGAGGGTGGGCACTGCTCTTTCTAGCTCTTTTGAGCAAGAAGAAGGGGTCCCCCAAGGTAGTGTCCTCAGTGTCACTCTATTCAGCGTTGCAATCAATAGCATCACCGAGTGCGTCCACCGGGACTTTCGATGCGCGCTATACGCTGATGACTTTTCCCTCTCCTAAGCTTCCTCTCGTCTCGATGTGGCCGAGCGACACATCCAGTTGGCTCTTGGCCGGGTCACCCGTTGGGCCGATAGTCATGGTTTTAACTTTTCCCCCCCAGCCTGAGGGAATTGCGAGAGCAGTACCTTGCCCAGTGTCGGGGCAGAGATGGGAGTTTCTCTCTCTCTCTGGTGCTGGGGGAGGAGGCACTCTCCCCGGGACATGAAATGTTAAAATTCCTACAGGAAAGTGGCTTTCTCCACCTCCTGTAGATATATTTTTCTTTTTATGTAGTATTTATGTAGCTTTTTATTTTTTATTGATTTTAGTACGGTGCTAAATGACCTCGATGTTGCGGCACCATGATCTATTGTCACCAATCAATCAATCAATCAACCACAGTACCGTTCCTCCCTACTAATATTGCGATATCTACCAGTGACAATAGGTAGTTGATTATTTCCAGTGCGGAATTTACTTAAATAAATGCGATTAGTTATGGCTACCTTAACAAGGTATTCTTCTATTCCATAAATTTCCTTATATATTTTATAACTACTACAAATGGCTTTCTTTGTTAAATTTCTATACCAGTTCCACAGTCTTTCTTAACCATTTCGGGTTATCAACAGTTTGAGATTGCCATACACCCGAAAGACCACATTCAATACATATTGCCCTTATACAGTCCAACCACGACGAACAATAATCACCAGACGTGTGTAATTGTAACAAACGTGTATAGACAACGTAATTCAATTTGGTATTTTTCCCAGTAATTATTCTTGACCAATAATTTATCATCCTACATTTTATAATAATTTCCAGTGGATACGCACCTACCTCACCATATACAATGTCCGTGCTAGTGTATCTATGTACATACAAAACATGCTTGAAAAACTTAATCTGTAATAATTCCAACTCCCTTGCAATGTTGTCACCCCATATTTCACATGCATAAGTCATGACCGGCACTACCATACTATCATACATTTGTATTTGTATATCAATTGGCAAATCATATTTACGGGAAGTACCAATTAGTGCGTACATAGCCCTCGTTGCTTGTTCCCTCAGTTCCAGTTGTCCTTTCCTAAACCTACCATTATAACTAAACAATAAGCCCAAGTATTTATATTCGCTAACTGCCTCTTTCCTCCTCACCAAACTGAAAGCTGTAATTACTGGTTTGAACTTTACCTCTACTGAAGATAACCATCTTAGTTTTACTACAGTTCACCTTCAACTTCCATTCCAGACAGTAACTGTAAAGAGACACTAACGCTTGTTTCATGTTTTGTTCATTATCGCACAAAATAACCGTACATCAGCACTAATAATTTAAGGTAGGCATTCACAAGATCATCATTGAAGTTCAAGTAATTACAGTTGTGCTCAATAAGTTGTTCTTGTAAGTCGTTAACGTAAAACGCAAATAACAACGGGGATAGGTTTTCTCCTTGCCTCACACCCATACTGCACGTGAAGGTATCAGACACATGTTGTTCAACCAGTACACAAGATTTTACATTAAAATACATACTACGAATGACATTTAATATTTTACCATTGACATTACTCCTAACAAGTTTATGCCATAGACCTTCCCTCCAAACCATATCAAAAACATTTTTATAATCAATATATAAACAAAACAATTTCCCCCTCTTCCACTTGTCAATAACACACTTGAGTAAAAATATATGATCCAAGGTAGAGTACTCCTTCCGGAATCCAGCCTGCGTCTCATTAATAATGATATGATTCTCTTCGGAATACTGTTTGAGGCGGTCGTTTAAGATGGACGTGAACAACTTTCCCATGCAGCTTAAAAGTAGTTGTTAGTGTCGTTAACGTCCCCCATGTTTTTATAAAGAGGAACAATAACACCAATGAGCCACTCGGACGGAAATACACCAGAATCAAGGATCTTATTAAACAATTTTACATATAAAGGACATAATAGTTCTTGTGTACATTTTATATATTCATTGATGATGTTATCACTTCCGGGAGACTTACAATTTTTCAGTTTACTGATACACCTCCTTATTTCCTCAGCTGTTATGGGGTCAGTGTGTGTGTGTGTGTGTGTGTGTGTGTGTGTGTGTGTGTGTGTGTGTGTGTGTGTGTGTGTGTGTGTCATTTTCCAAACTATTTTTTGTTAAAAAAAAATTTTTGTCTTCACTTCATGTTAATTGTGCATGTCAGGTAGAGGGAAGTGATAGGAAGAAACTTTGTGTAGATAAAAATCGAAGATACTTTAGACTGGCTGAGAATAGTAAAAACGAGCCAGAGGCAGATGGAGTTATAGCTGTAATACACACACAAGAATTTGGGAGATTTATCTGTGAGTTGAAGGGACATGTTGAAGAATAGAAGAAAACAGGAAGGAAAGTACGATCTATACAGAAGGTGACAGTAAGTGTATGGAGATTAGGATATATGGAGGTGTGGTAGAGAGCTCTTCATAAGTGGTTTGGCTTTGTTGGGTGGAATTTTAAACCACATACTGTTGATGAACTGGAAGAGTGGAATTAGGGAGATTCAATTTCAAAACATAACGCATCGCACTTTATCAATATAACTTAATCTCTATCATAAAACACCTAAATTGTCCTACAATGAAATTTTCTGTTTATTGTAATTTCTCATTTTCTTCATGCTATGTATTATTTATTCTCTTCGCCAAGTTGCATTTCGCACATTTCTATCCTCACTGAATCGTGTATTACATGTCTCGCGCGCTACCAACAATTTCATCTTATGTTGTATTTCCCTGGTGATGACGGAGGGATATCACGTGGCCTTTATAACAGCAGTTGGGCGCTAACCGAGACCAGACATTGTGTTGCATATTGTATCCGTTTGCTAGTGCGAGCAGGTGGATGGCAGTCAGGTGGTCTTAATTACATAGCCGCGATTCAGCCTGGCTGAAGATAGTGAGAGAGAGAGAGAGAGAGAGAGAGAGAGAGAGAGAGAGAGAGAGAGAGAGAGAGAGAGAGAGAGAGAGAGAGAGAGAGAGAGAGAGAGAGAGAGAGAGAGAGAGAAAAAAAAATTTCTTTTTTATTGATACAAATGTATTTGCCACATATATACATATTAATAATACAGATTAGTAATGATAATGCAGCCCTGGTCCATTGAGTCGATACTCTATTACAGATCTATACTTTAGAACTTGACGAGCTTGAGTATGTTGTGGATCATCCACCACCATAAGCTACTTACATATTTACAATGATGGATCTCAATAAAGATCATAATACTAATAAGAACAATGATAATTATAGTAATAATAACAATGATGATGATAATAATAACGACAATAATGATAATGATAGTAATAATCAAAATTTTAATAAAAATAGTAATAACAATATTGATAGTAATAATGATAATCAGAAGAAGAACTGTTAATGATAACTATTAATAATAATGATATTAGTATTAAGGATAATAATAATAACAATTATAACAATAATTTTTATAATGATATTGCTAAATAATTATGAAAATAGTTATTATAACATTTTCGTGATCATCATTAAAGCAATAATGATAGTTGTAATAATAATAATAATAATAATAATGATAATAATGATAACAATAACAATAATAATAATAGCTATATGAATAATAATAATAATGATAATAATAATAATAAGAATAATGATAATAATGAGAAGAAGAATAATGATAATAATGGTAATGATAATAATAATTAATGATAATGATGATAAGAGAAACAGTGTATACACTGTGTTTCTCTTTCCACAACCCACAACTGTCAAGATGTCCATATAATGATGATAATAATAATAATATAAATAATAATGATAATAGAAAAATAATAAAAAATAATAATAACATCATAACAATAATGATAATGATAACAATACTACTACTACTACTACTACTACTACTACTATTACTACTACTACTACTACTACTAATAATAATAATAATAATAATAATAATAATAATAATATTATTATTATTATTATTAATAGAATATATTAATAATTATGCTAAGAAAAACTATAAGATTGCTCTATATGGAGAATGTTCTATTTGGGGAGGCAGTGGCTTAGTGACTAGCAGTCGGGCATACCAACTCAGAGTCCCGAGTTCGAGTCCCAATACCGGCTGGCCACTTTTCTTTGTTAATACAGCTAAATGGCCAAATATCCCCCACATGTTGCCACAACACTATCCTCGATGGGACTGCAAAGCTATATGCTCGAGGAGCTTCCGTTGGCAGCATGAGCCTCGCAATAAGAAACGAGGCGTCACTTAAAAAATCTAACCCGCGCTACTAACGGCGGAGGCCAACCATCTAAGGCCTCCATTAAGCCTACCGGCGCCACGGGTAAAGGATAGAAAACAAAGAATATATATATATATATATATATATATATATATATATATATATATATATATATACATATATATTCACTATTAGTACAAATAGTAACATAAAACTTAATCATAATTAGCTAATAACATGTTTTTTTAATATGTATTTAAAAACAGGGCATGAAGTAATGTTTTTCATGTTTTGAGGTAGCTAGTTCCAGTATTTTGGACCTCTAAACAGGACACTGTTGTGCATGATTGGTTCTACAGAATGGGATTATTAGGTTATTTTACGTCTACTGGTATCATTACGTTCAATTACTCGAATATTACAATATGCTGGGCTCTGTATACAAATAAGCATGTTTGTTGGTTATGATATCAGGCAGTTTTAAAAGTTTGTAATGAATACAGAGAGGATGAGTGTGGTCATAGCGTTGGCGGTGAGTCATGATACATATTAACTTTTTGTTCTGCAAAAAGGTTATCAATGTGTATTTTAAAAGTCCCACCACACAGAACATAACAATATGATAGATGCGGATATGCTAATGAAAAATATATCTGCTTCAGACTCATTATTCACATAGGCTCTAATTCTATATATTATTCCTGTTGTTTTACATAATTGTGTTTTTAAAATATCTATGTCACTTCTACTTCAAAGATTTATCAACTATGACACCCAAAAATTTTATTTCTTTAACTTGATTTATTATTAGATCATCAATTTTTATATGTTTATGGGGTGTTTCTTTCATTAAAGAAGGAGAGAGAGAGAGAGAGAGAGAGAGAGAGAGAGAGAGAGAGAGAGAGAGAGAGAGAGAGAGAGAGAGAGAGAGAGAGAGAGAGAGAGAGAGAGAGAGAGATTGATATTGATATTGATATATTTATTTGGCATTACATACACTGTGCAGGTTAAATTTGTCTGTACATGATGCACGGGTCCATTGAGCAGAACTCCTAGAGGACCCATGGAGGATCTTTGACTATGAGCCAACTAGACAAACATATCTTTGACTAAATACCCTAACAATTGAAGTATACATATGAATAATTACACAATGAATAAATAATTATATTAGGATATAATTAATCCACTACCCAATGAAACAGTAACACTCATAAGAATATTAATATAAATACGTAAAGATGTAGATAAACATATGTAACCACCACTTTTTATAGCTGATAAGTGGAAGAATACACAAAACAGTGGATAATGTGGAGTAAGAGTGGAATATGTTTTTCTGTTTTATTTAACAACTATGATAAAACATACACACTTATAAAGTTATTGTCTGAATGTTGTTAAGACACGAACGGACTTTATAAACTTGAAATTCGGCTTTAAACAACAACACTTGTTAACACACACAATTATAGGTCCGTCACACACGCACACACGGTTACTTCTGAGTTCTGAGGTCCTGCGGGTCACTGTCCAGTCACCAGCCTCTGCCAGAACAAGGGGATGATGCTTGGAGAATGTCACAATTGTGTGTTGTTTATAATGATCAGTAATAGTCTAAACACACAGATATAAGTAAAATCATTAATGTATTAGTTACATAATAATGAAAACTTTATGGTCAAAAACATATAATTCTGTATAGATATCATATTAATCAAATTATCTAGTTACATATGGTAACTTACAGTGAAAGTTTTCCTCCTATGGAAATTAACCAAGTCTACCCACCCACGCCTCCGAGGAGACTGGTGAAGCACAAAGGCTAACACCACGTGGTACACTGTAATCCTACATACATACATACCTTAAGAATCTAATACATATACCACAAAATACAGACAAAAACAAACTACAAATAATTAGCGAGCATATTTTTCTTTAACTTCCCCTTAAATGAATTTCTGTCGTTAACATATCTAAATTGTTCTGGAAGTTGGTTCCACAGATGTGACCTTCTATACATAGTACATTGTTGGGCATGGCTTGTACGGAAACGAGGAATGTGGAGTTGGTTAACATGTCTAGTACTTATATGATGATTTTTAAATTGAAAGCCACTGTTATTATAAAATATGAACAGAGAGTTATACACAAATATGCATGTTTGTAAAAATCTGTGTTCACTGAAAAATGTGTTAGTGTGATCGTAACAGCTGAGAAAGAAGATGGTTCTTAGAAACTTTTTTTGCATAACTAAGAGACTGTCTATTAATGTTTTGTTTACTCCACCCCATAGAGATGCACAGTATAGAAGATAAGGATAAACTGTAGATAAATATATTTGTTTCAGAGTGGCAATGCTACATTGTTCACGAATTCTATACATTATGCCTAAAGCCTTCGAGATTTTGGTTTTTATTATATCAATTTGTGTTGTCCATTTAAGGTTATTATCTATGATTACACCTAGAAATTTTGCTTCATTAACAGCATTTAATGTCTGATTACCGAATTTAATAAAAATGTCATGCTGTTGCATCATATTAGAACAAGAAACTAAGTAATGGGTCTTTTTGAGATTAAGAGTTAATTTGTTACTTTGGATCCAATGTAGTAGGGGAGGGTGGGGCTAAAAGTCACAGGGGTAAGTTGTCACAAGCCTATTTTTAGCACAGCCAGTGGCAGGAAACACTTGTTGACTTCATAACATACTGGTAGCCCATCATTGATTATGCTCGGAGGTCTACCATATTGATTCCAGTATATGAACAGAAAAAATAACCTAGTCTGAATTTCACCTTCCTGCGAAGACGATGTGCGCAAGGTAGGGATTTTGATATATCACTGACATTCATAAACATCAACTGAGTCTTCTTGCAGTTATATAGATAGATTAATTCACTGTTTAAAAGTTTTAAACATATATACCGCAATTTTGAGTTTTGAAGCCGAAGTTGCCCTGGGGCATGTTGTCACAACAACTTACCCCACGGATCAGGGGTACAATGTCTCACCGGTTAAAAAGAGGATCGAAGAAGAAAAGAAGGGTAAAGGAAAGGGGAAGAGAGCAGTCGCTAGAAAAGTGCTTCAGTACAAAGGAAAACTAAGACCCCAGAACCGAAATCGTCGAGTGAAGATGAAGTAGATCTAGATGAAGCAGCCTTGTGTGATTGTAGCAGTCTCCCCTACACACCATAGAGAACGTGAGATACCCGTTCCCCCTAGAACGGGTCGCGCAGCCATAACTATTGTAATTTTATTTTTATCATATTTTTCATTATTCTATGTATAATTTTATATGTACTTTATTTATGTTTTTCTTTTAAAATATTATTATATATTATATTGCGCTGCAGTCCAGCGCACACCATCAACTTGGCGCGCCATGTTCAATTATTTATATTTGTTTTTTAAAATGTTTATTTTATATATATGCACTATATTTTTGTCAAATAAAAAACCTTAACTGGACATGAGTTTTCTCTCTCCAGTCGACCAACTAGCTTTACCACACCCGAGCACCATTTACATGATGTCAACAGCAATGAAGACTACGATGAAGACTCGGACGATACAAGGCATCACCTAGTCTTGATGACATTGATGTTGATGACCACATTCTTGTGAAATTTACAAATGAGCGAGCCCCACAATATTTTGTTGGGAGAGTTTTGAAAGCGACTGACAAGGAGATAAGATCTACCTTTATGCGGAAAACATGTTGTGGTAAATATGGAAATGTGCAGTTTTATTTTCCTGAAAACCCATATACTTGCCTTCACTCTCTAGAGGATGTTGTGTTCAAGTTGCCAATTCCAGTTTGTGGACAAACAAAATGATCAACAAAATTGTTTAACTTCCACTGTTCTCAGCTGTCTGCCTACAGCGTGCAGTAACTTTGTTGTTGGTCCGATATGGCCAACATGACATACCATGCCGCAAAATTAATGTTTTCAAGTAATTGGTGTTATGAGTAACATAGAAAGACAATGTAACCAAGTTATTGTGGTACAAATGCCATGTGACAATTAACCCCAAGGACTATGACAATTAGCTCCGAGGCTGGGGCAAAAAGTCTCACTTGACATCGAACAAAAATGTCGTAAATCTTTGATGATGAATACAGTTACGTGAAATTTGATTTGTTCTATCATTACTTGAGTTAGTAATGAAAAGCTTGGTTGGTAAGGGTTTTCAAAAGTAGTACGTAGAATCAGTAGGTGGTTCAAATTGAGAATATTGTAACTTGTAGCCCCACCCTCCCCTACATGTGTGAGTTCAGTGTTAAATCTGTCAGCTATACTATTAAGATTACTGCCTTGAAAATACAAGTTAGTGTCATCTGCATATAAAAGGAATTTAAGTACATTACTAGAGCGTGTTATGTCTTTAATATAAATATAAATTAAAAACAAAATAGGACCTAATATAGATCCCTGAGGTATTCAAGACAATATTCGTTTTAAAGAAGATGTTGCAGTGTTGTAAACAGTATACTGTTTCCTATGCCTCAGGTTACTCTTAAACCATTTACAGGCCTGTCTATGCACACCATAACATTTTAATTTTTGCAGCAGTATGTGATGTGAAATAGTATCAAAAGCCTTTGACAAATCACAAAAAACCATTACATGATATAATTTTGAATCTATTGCATTGTAAATGTATTGACACAGATTTTGAATGGCAAGTTCTGTTCAGAATGTTGGTATAAATCCAAACTGGAACACTGATAGCAAAGAATGTTGAGTAAGGCAATTCATTAGTCTTGTTATCATAATTTTCTCAACATTCTTACTGAATACTGATAAAACTGACATGGGTCTATAATCGGTAGGAGAGTGTTTATCACCTTTTCTTTAATATCAGTACTACTTTAGCAATCTGTAATTGTTGTGGAAATATGCCATCTGTAAAAGATTTATTTATCAAATGGCTTACATGATGTGAGATTTCATTACAACAATCTTTAATTATCTTGATGTCTATTTTATCATGACCAGGAGAGGTTTTGCTCATACTTTTTATTACTCTAGACACTTCCTCAGGTGAGGTTGGCTGAAGGTTCAGTGAAAAAGAGACTGGATCAGGCATATAATGTTCGAAAAAAAATGGTGGAGTAAGCGAGTTTTGTTCAAGATTACTGGCAACGCAACAAAAATTATCATTAAAAAACTCAGCAATTATGTCATTATTCGTCACTACCTTGTTGTTGAAGGTCATTGATAATGGTAGTTGTGATCGTTTTCTTGCCAATAAGGTGTTTATAATTTATCAGGTCTTTTTAGTATTTCCTTTGCTATCCAGTATTTTACCTTTAAAGTAATTTTGCTTTGCAGTTCTGATTAAAGATGTTAGCATATTTCTATATTTCTTGAAAGTCTCACCATATGTGATAGGCCATTTAGCAGATAATTTTTTTGTAGTTTGTTTCTCTGTTTAATATACTTCTTGATAGCTAATGTAATGTAAGGTTTACCAATATGTTTATATTTATTTTTAAATTCTTTCTCAGGAAAATGTTTAGTGCATAGAAAACTAAAATATTAATATATTTGTTAAAAATTTGATTTGCATCTGCATTGCTATTTGTCTCCCAACTGGACTTGGATAAGTCTAATATAAAGTTAACTGCCCCAATTATGAAAAATCTTTTAAGATATATTTCTGAATTACTTACATCACCTTTGAACATTGAACATGCACTACAGACAGGAAAATGGTCACTAATTATCGTGTGTATGATACCACTATTTTTGTAGCAGTTCATGTTGTTGGTCCAGATTTGGTCAAAGAGGGTTGCCGAGGAATGAGTCACTTTTGTAGGCTTTGTTATTGTAGGAAAAAAGGAATTTGAATAAAATAAGTGGGTTAAGTTCTTAACATTGGTTTCCTTTTTTTTTTTTTAGCAAGTTTATATTGAAATCTCCCGTAGTAGCCGTAGGTAAGGAGTCAAAAATAAACTCTAAAGATGTAAGAAAATCATTTAAAGAAGAATTAGGTGGTCTGTAAAGCATCCCAATAATAAAAGTAGACTCAGCACTAACATTTGAGAAAAGAGTTTCAATATGGCGAAGCTGAAGTGAAACATTCTCTAATATAAAACCCTGGAGATGTTTCCGTAGATAAATCGCCAAACCACCACCTGCTGTGTTTTTGTTGTTGAAAAATGAGTTGTATTCATTATGGAGATATAGTTTACAAAAGTTGTTATTAAGACAAGTTTCATACAATTTATGTGTAATACCTCTTTTTCAATATGTTTGATGATGGACAATGTCTGAAAAAGTTGATGAAAAGTGGTTGGGCTATGTAAGTGTGTATGTGCTTGCTTTTTGTGGGCAAACTTTTTATTATATTTCGTCTCTTTTGTGATCTCTTCCTTGTGCTGATCCTCCCTACTCCCATGTACGTGGGAAGCGGGGCTGGCTACTGACTGACTGACTTACTGAAAATATGTTTCTGGTGTTGTTTTGTAGCTTAATGTTGTTTCGTTTTCAAAGTCTGAAGGTGAAAGTTGTTCCTGTGAACCTGCTGAAACTGCATCCGTATCAACATGAGTGAAGATCAACCCATTGTAGGAAGAAGGACTACAGACTGGGTATTGTGTTGCCTGTGTCAAAGCAAATCTAAAAAGGACTTGCGCTGTCCATTCAAGAAATAATGTGATCATGAGGCGTACAAGTCTCTTAAGAAGGATCTCCTTAATTTTGTTGAGAATGATGTCCCGCTGCCATTTGGTGTTACTTTGAACTGTCTTGATGATGATTCTGGAGTTGCAAGCACTTTGTCAAAAAATGAGGCCAAATAGCACAATGGGTGCAGAAGTGGATTTCACTCACATGTGGTACAGAGAGTGTTGGAAAAGAGGGCACAGGATGATAAATCTGATGAAGAAGACATGGTCAGTCCTAAAAAGACAAGGTCAAGGTACAGTGCCTCACTTGATAGATATAAAATTCAGTGTGTCTACTGTGAAGGGTTTGAAGAGGAGGAATTGTTCAGGGCCAGAAGTGTTAATTGTGGAAAGAATTTACACAATCACAATCACAATCACGAAATCAAAGAACTGGGTCGTTGTTGCCCGCTTGAGCACTACCATCAACCCTGATGATGCAGAGGCTGCAGACATCCACTGCCATGTATCCTGTTACACGAAGCTAAAAAATGAAGCCAGAGCAGCCTTGGCAAAGGAAGCAAATGAAAACAGTTTTCAAAACCAAGCCTATGATCCTCTTATAATGGCTCAGATTGTGGCTCACATGAAGGTCAGCCAGGCTGTCTTCAAGTTGGCTGATCTCAGAAAGCTCTACGACAAGCAGCTGGACCAACTTGGTTCTGACTGGCTTGGAGTATATATTCACCCAACGAGATTCAAAGACTACCTGCTCGAAAAGCTGGGGTCTGAGTGGTCTGACTTTTCAGTTGGACGTGGTTTATATCTCGCACAAAAAGGTCGGTATTGCTTTGGCTGAAACTGCCAGGCTCCAAGTTACAGATAATGAGACAATGAACATTGTAGAAGTAGGTCTTATACTTCGCAAGTATGTCTTGCTGCAGAAGATGCCCTTTGATGGTTCATTTTCCTCACATTGTCTAAATGAACCAGTGGCAAAACCTCTTCTGACCTTCTGAATGTCTTAATTGAAGGGTCGAGTTCCATTGAGGAGAAAATTGAAGATCAAACTAGTGTCAGTGCTAGAGTTAAGTGGCTTGTACCATTTCACAACTGATATGGAGACTCCATTTCCATTGTATGTGGGACTGAAATTCCATGCAAGTAACAGACAGAAGGGTATGATTAACACTTTTCATTCCCTTGGGGTATCTATGTCTTATGAACAGGTCATGGAAGTCAGAAAGGGGATAGCCCTTGCAGTGTCAAAGCGCTTCTCTGAGGATGGGGTCGTGGTACCCTTGAACATCAAGAAAGGTGTGTTCATTACAGATGGGGTTGATAACATAGACGAATCTAGGCTTGGTACTGGTTTTTTTTACAAGTTTAGGTATATCTTGTTTACTCATACACGTTACTATTATTATCTAAGCCTCCACAAAGGCTTTATAGTAAAGCTTCAGTTCAGGAATTCAAACATGAAAAAACAGAATTTACATATTTTTTACGATAACCATGTTAATATATCCCCATGAGCTATACGATATCGAGTCGTTTCGCTCCGAGTCCGTTCGCACCGGGTCATTTCGCCCAGGGTCGGTTCGCTAAATTAGGGAATTATATAATTAATTCGTACTTGTTAGGTTAGGTTATGTTAGGCTGTTAGGTTAGGTTAGGTTAGAAAACCCGGGGCGAACGGGAATAGGAGCGACACGACCCGGGGCTAACGGGAATAGGAGCGAAACGACTCAGGTGCGAATGGGATTCGGGGCGAAACGACCCGGAACTGAGCTATACCCTAAAAATAACACTCTAAAACCGAAACATCAGAAACACATTTTCCATCATTAATATTGAAAAAGAGGTATTACACTTGAATTTAGAACAAACAATTTTTCTTTTTTCATGGCGGCCATATTGGATTTTGCGCATACCGGCAACCAGAGGGCAGTCTCACTTTGTATGCGATGGTTTTTGAAATTTTCTATGTCATATCTACCACCATGCCAAATTTCAAAAATTTGTCACCAAGTGCTCAATTTTCGGTGATTCTGACAGATTCCCTCCCCGCTATAGGGATACTAGTGATACCCGCTTCTTGTCCATGTTGTTGAATATTTTGTCGTATATTGTTGTTAGACACAAGATAATATGACTAAAGATAGTTTGTGAGTTTTTATTTTTTGCGTTTTTTATAGAAACAAAATTTTTACATATTATAAATTTTGTTAATTGATTTAAATTATGTTAATTAATTTAAGGTAAGCTTTGCTAAAGATGACCTCTGCCCTGAGGCATGTATCTTAAAACTAATAAATAATAAATGTATACTACAGCTAATGTGTCTATTGAGTAGCAACAATTTTTTCAATCACTTTAGAAGATATGAGGAGCAGTGATATGGGGCGGTAATTACTGACAACATCTATGTCTCCGTCTTTGTAAAGAGGAGTAATAATGGCATGTTTCCACTGATTTGGAAAGAGACCGGTTACGATGGAAGTGTATATATTAAACGTTAAGTAATTAGCTAATACAGAAAGTGAATCTTTTACGAAACGGAGGGAAGTATAATCTGTTCAGAATGATTTCGTGCTATTAAGGTGTTTGATAGTTAAAATGACTGTGTTCGTATCAAAGTCTTGGAAATGGAAATGCTTTGTGGAAATGGAAATGGAAATGGTTTGTGTGTTCGTGTGTGTGTGTGTGTGTGTGTGTATGTGTGTGTGTGTGTGTGTGTGGACACACACACACACACACACACACACACACACACACACACACACACACACACACACACACACACGAACACACAAACCAACCCAGCATATAAGGTCAGGAGTTGCCGTGAGGAGGTCAGTCCTCTGAAGAAGCTGTGAGCGAAACCGGTCAAGAATAAAAAACCTCAGTATACACTGTGTTTCTCTTTCCACAACCCACAACTGTCAAGATATCCATACAACTTATTTAATTTATTATTTTCACGGAGTAATTGCAAGCAAAATGTGTCTCTACTATAAAGCGCAAAGTTTTTATGATACGATGTCGTTTTTGTTTACTAATATTAACAATAACAACAACAAGGTCATGGTAAGCTATCGGATGAGATGATGACGTTAAGAAGTGTGGCGGAGGTAGGGGTGACTCGAGTGGGTTGTTTGATGATTTGTGTTAACTTATTATTTTTGATGATTTGTGAAAGTCTGCTAGTATTGTTAAGTAGATCGTCATTTAGGTCATTAAGTAATTATATAGTTTTATTACGCATAGACATTGTTCTAAGGATGTCACAATGGCCCTGTGCCCCGGCGTAATGGATTAATTTCCACCACAGGCTCAAAGACCTATGTGACGGGAGATGAGCGCCCGCAGCTATGTGCAGCATAGCATGTGACCCCACTTTATTTATCTAAGGAGGTCAACAATATAGTCAAAAGAGTCAGAATGAGCTTTAGGATGTCTGCAAACGCAACTTATTATGGTTATTTTCTTAATTGAATTTTCATCCATACATCATTAACACCAGATTGTTGCACATTATTTGTTGTTAGTACTTCAGAGCTTAAGTGATCTTTGACATACACACATACACCCGAGCCTCGACCGTTATCACACCTGTATATGTTGTAGTTTGGTATATTTACATAGGAATTCGGAGTGCAAGAAAGTAAACTGCTAACGTACGAATAGTTTTGATAACTGACTTAATTGAAGTTGAGGAAAGAGAAGATCAGTGGAGAAAAATAAGAGGTTTAACAGTGTTTCGGAGCAAATTATGATAATGATGATACTCGTCCACACAGAAGCAGCATTAGCAATGCTTCATGTACTACTTTTTAACTCAACTTTGTTTGCACATTATATGTACATTTTGTATTTTGAAGCTCAAGCTAAGACTTGTTTATTTTCAAATTTTTTTCCACACTCGTTTTTAAAAGAATATTTAGATTAAAAGGTGAATAACGTCAACAAATATCACATCACAGGCATCATGTTACATATAGTTTTATAAAAACATAGAAAGGTGGATAGTATCACAAAAAGTAAACCAAAGGGTAAAAGAACAATATTTGAACAACAAATACATGTAAAAACTTAGACTAAAACAGAGAGAATACAAAAACTTTGCATATCATCTACAGTTAACGTAAAGTTATCATTGAAAATAACAATAAAAATATAGAGTGAATGTTACCGATGTGTTGCTGTGTTGAATGTCTGGTGTTGCTATTTTGAGTGTCAGGTGTTGCTGTGTTGAGTGTCAGTTGTTGCTGTGTTGAGTGTCAGGTGTTGCTGTGTTGAGTGTCAGGTGTTGCTGTGTTGAGTGTCAGGTGTTGCTGTGTTGAGTGTCAGGTGTTGCTGTTTTGAGTGTCAGGTGTTGCTGTGTTGAGTGTCTGGTGTTGCTGTGTTGAGTGTCAGGTGTTGCTGTTTTGAGTGTCAGGTGTTGCTGTGTTGAGTGTCTGGTGTTGCTGTGTTGAGTGTCAGTTGTTGCTGTGTTGAGTGTCAGGTGTTGCTGTGTTGAGTGTCAGGTGTTGCTGTTTTGAGTGTCAGGTGTTGCTGTTTTGAGTGTCAGGTGTTGCTGTGTTGAGTGTCTGGTGTTGCTGTGTTGAGTGTCAAGTGTTGCTGTGTTGAGTGTCTAGTGTTGCTGTGTTGAGTTGCTGTGTTGAGTGTCTAGTGTTGCTGTGTTGAGTGTCAGGTGTTGCTGTGTTGAGTGTCTGGTGTTGCTGTGTTGAGTGTCAAGTGTTGCTGTGTTGAGTGTCAGGTGTTGCTGTGTTGAGTGTCTAGTGTTGCTGTGTTGAGTGTCTAGTGTTGCTGTGTTGAGTGTCTAGTGTTGCTGTGTTGAGTGTCAGGTGTTGCTGTGTTGAGTGTCTAGTGTTGCTGTGTTGAGTGTCTGGTGTTGCTGTGTTGAGTGTCAAGTGTTGCTGTGTTGAGTGTCAGGTGTTGCTGTGTTGAGTGTCTAGTGTTGCTGTGTTGAGTGTCAGGTGTTGCTGTGTTGCTGTGTTGAGTGTCTAGTGTTGCTGTGTTGAGTGTCTAGTGTTGCTGTGTTGAGTGTCTAGTGTTGCTGTGTTGAGTGTCAGGTGTTGCTGTTTTGAGTGTCAGGTGTTGCTGTTTTGAGTGTCAGGTGTTGCTGTGTTGAGTGTCAGGTGTTGCTGTGTTGAGTGTCAAGTGTTGCTGTGTTGAGTGTCTGGTGTTGCTGTGTTGCTGTGTTGAGTGTCAGGTGTTGCTGTGTTGAGTGTTAAGTGTTGCTGTGTTGAGTGTCAGGTGTTGCTGTGTTGAGTGTCAGGTGTTGCTGTGTTGAGTGTCTAGTGTTGCTGTGTTGAGTGTCAAGTGTTGCTGTGTTGAGTGTCTAGTGTTGCTGTGTTGAGTGTCAGGTGTTGCTGTGTTGAGTGTCAGGTGTTGCTGTGTTGAGGGTCAGGTGTTGCTGTGTTGTTATGCTGTGCTGTGCGACTGGTTTTTTTCAATCATAGTGATGCCCAAATAGGGGTGTATGGTGGCAGGCCGTGGAGGAGAGTTTGTGATTGCGAGGTCCGTGGGAGAGGCTAGGCTAATGTGTAGTTCCCGGAACAGCACGCCCATGGCTTGCCGTGCAGTAAGGGATTCAGGACAGTGGGCGTAGGCGGCTTCACAAACACCGGGTCCAGTCAGCCCCGCGAGGAGAGAAAGAACTGCCTTGCCTTGTACATCCTCTCTGTAAGTGAAGTAAATATATTAGCATAAGTCTCGTAAGGATGGGCCAAGACTCTCCTTACACCTACCTCCTCACTCCTTTGACATACTCAGTGATATTTATCGCTGCCAAATCAAAGGTGAACGTTTGCTTGTGTATCAGATACGCTTAATTATATTCACCCAGTTTAATTTATGGAGTGATCGTAGCACGGCTCATCTCATCACTCACCTTGCTGCAGCTTTGAGTGTATCGCTATATGCTAAAATTACTTACATCGTTAAATAATCATCTTATAAAGAATATGTACATGATATTTGATATATTACAATAAAAATAGCACATGAAAAAACAAACTATAAAATAACACTAAAAGAGCACAATAAAAATAACAATCACATGTTAGTTTTTCATGGGGGTGGAGACGGAGCCACCTGTGGCTGGCAACCTTCTTCTGTTGTATGGACAATCGCCACACGTCCACATCAATGGTGGCCTCTCTCTCTCTCTCTCTCTCTCTCTCTCTCTCTCTCTCTCTCTCTCTCTCTCTCTCTCTCTCTCTCTCTCTCTCTCTCTCTCTCTCTCTCTCTCTCTCTCTCTCTCTCTCTCTCTTTCTCTCTCTCTCTCTTTCTCTCTCTCTCTCTTTCTCTCTCTCTCTCTCTCGCTCGCTCTCTCTCTTTTTTTATTTATTTAAACAGACCATACATCAATGTAACTAACCTGCTTTTGTAAACCACTAAATGTCTTAAAATACATAAACAAAATACATACACAATGATAACATGCAACAAAAATTCCATCTTATTGATAAGTGAAATATCATGATAGTGAGGTCTGGCCTAGGGCAGGTGAGGTCCATGACGGCCAATTTACGTGTTTATTCACCATTATCACTACACCATTATCACAATTCACCACTAATTTTGTGTTTATCACAATGAACACTGCACTACACTATTCCACATCGTGCGGTGACTTATTAGTAAGCTCGCGTCGCCAGCTGTGGTCGCTGGAAGGCATCAGTTTATGGATGCGGTGCATAACTTGGTGGTGGGAAGTTAATCCAGTGAGGTTGTGGATAATGGGAGGGGTAGAATCCTTGGGCCGGGGCGTGTACTCCCATGGGAGGGAAGTTATCATGAGGTGAGAGTCGCCCGACTACACCCCTGATGACAGCTAACGTCTCTTGAGTCGCTGTCCTGACAGTACTCAGGAGTTCTTGTTGCCTCCCGACTGCCAGCCGCTCCTTACAATTTGCTGCAGTATGGAAGCGACCTTGACAGTAGTCACAAGTGAGCAGTTTTGGACACTGCTCCCCAGAGTTGCCGTTGCCTGTAGCAACGGAAGCATTTGTCCTGCCTTGGCCTCTGACGTTCCTCCCTAATCTCTGGGCTCTCTCGCGCGGGTCTGTTCCTCATCCTTTCCGGCAAATTGATGCGCCCCTGTAAGCGAGGAGGGAGTTGTCTGTATCTTTGTTTCAGATGCAGAAACCCTTCTTGGGAGCTTGAGGGAAATAATGGTCTTACAGTCGCTGCTTCATCTTGCATCACCTGCTGTGGTGTGGTGTCTGTGTGGTATTGATGGAGCTGAGCAGGTGGAGGGAGTGGAGAAATGTCTCATGGTGTTGGCTGTTGGTAGGGGGTTGGTGAAGAGCTGCGTGAGGTTGGGTATTGTGAGGAAGCAGGGGGTGCTGAGGGGCTGGGCTGGGGGTGAGGGCGAGGGCGATTTGGTAAGGTCCCGCTTGCTGCTGCTCGGGGCTGGGTTTCCGTCTCTGGTTCTGGGGTTGGGTGGGCTGTGTGGGTGGGTGGGTCACGTGGTGATGAGGGTAATGCGGTGTCGCGGCGTGGGAAGGGAGTAGGTAGGGGGAAGAGGAGGGTTGAAGATGGGTAGGAGGTGATGGAGGGATATCGTCGGCGTCAGGTGTGTCGCCGTTGACCTCACTTTCCCTCTCGTTCACTGCTGCCCACCACTCACGTGCCACAAGGTTTTCACGCACGTGTTCATTCCAGTCCTTTTTTATCTTATCGGGCCTGGCAGTGCACGCTATAGAAGTGTGGCTCGTGTTTTTCCTAATGCTGTCTCTTACTGCCAAAAGCGTGTCTATGATTGCCAAGCCCTCTACCAGTTTGCTGCGTTTTTCAGGCAGACCGTCTGTAAAGACTTATAACGAAGTCATAAAGTCCTTGTAAACTGCGAGCTCCCTCTTGATTCGGTCCTCTCGTGTCTCCTGTTCCTCCTGAAGGCTGGGGTTTGGGTCTGTGCTTCATGTGGGTCCTGGAGTGACAGGTAGGGAGTGTGTCTGGTCCTGCACAAACAACACCCGTTGGTCCCTGATGCCTAAACGCGTCTTGAGCTGACCTGTGTTGCGACAGTCAAATTCAGGATCTTCAAGCAGGCAGTCCATGTGACAGAGGTTGGGGCAGCCTATCTCAGTACATTGCAGGTCTCGTCTCTCGTCTGCACTCAGCCCGCACACAGCAAACCAATGCTTCGGGCGGTAACCGGGAATGCTAGATGGCCTCTCAATAAGCCTATGGACAGCTCCCTCGTCCATCATCACCCCAAGTTAAAGACAATTTACGTTGAGAGAGTGAAGAACAAGAGAACAGAACAGAATACACTGCAGTCCTTTTTAGTTGGAGAGTTATCAGAGCAGAGGAATGGCAGGTGGGAGAGCAGGTGGCCGGGGGAGCGTGGAGAAGAGGGGCGCCGGGCTGTAGTCAAGTCACACAAGGTAGCGTCAGGTCACTCCGAAGACGAGCGTTCACCAGCTGCAAGCAGGCTGCAGGTGAATTCTTCGCCGACTTCTTCGTCAGGCTAAAGGGCCTCTCAGAAAAGATTGGCGTCTGCAAATGCCACGACGCTGACTGCGAAGCATCCTGGCTCAAGCACGGCATCCTTACAGTTGTCAATGACGAGGAACTCGTGCAGAAAATTATCGCTCTGGACGCCTCCTGCACACTCACACACGTCGTGACGACCTGCCGTTCACACGAGGCCACGAGGTCAACTGCGTCTGCTTTAAGGGCCCCTCCAGCTGCAAGAGCTGTGTCCCAGTACAAGACGGGGAAAAAGGCAGCCCACAAAGCAAAAACAGACGCACGCCCTA
Source organism: Metacarcinus magister (assembly GCA_029783475.1). Lineage (NCBI taxonomy): Eukaryota > Metazoa > Arthropoda > Malacostraca > Decapoda > Cancridae > Metacarcinus > Metacarcinus magister. The sequence continues at coordinate 138,854 of JAPQNM010000302.1, forward strand.
CTGCCGAGACTTCATCTTCTTGCAAGAGGTGCGGTAAACAGCAGCATGGCCCCAACGGTTGTCCTGCAACTGAAGCAACGTGTACCTGTTGTGGCAAAACTAGCCACTGGTCGCACACTCAAGGCTGCCCTGCCAGGAGTGTTCAGTGCAGGACATGCAACCGATACGGGCACTTCGACCAGATGTGCAGAACGTTGCAACCTAGACAACAGTTCAAAAACACCAAGAATACCAAGCAGGGGACAGATAGGTGCTCCACCTTCCACGTCGTGAGAGCCCAATCACCCTTGGGAAACCCCAACCATCCAAAGCAGCAAGTCAACGCAAGACGCGTCGAGGCGACAGCACGTGAGAGGCCAACGCTGTCTCCCAATGTCTAGTGTTGTCGTCACGTACGCGGGAGTGTCGGGAAGCATCGACATGATTCCTGACACTAGTGCGGATTCCACAGTGATAGGCCTACAGCACCTCAAGAGCTTAGGCCTCTCCAAGTCCGACCTCGACCCGCCACCGACCGTCTCTTACTACAACGCTGACGGCTCCAAAATGCTCGCTGTCTTGGGCTCTTTCCAAGCTGAGTTAACCCAAGGTGCTCGTTCTTGCACCGGTTGGATTGACGTACAGGGCTACTTGGGTTCACCTCTACTGTCCTGGGAGCATTGCCGAAACTTGGGCTTAGTACCCAAGAACTTTCCGCAGCAAATTAGGAAGTAAAACAGAGTGAGAAGGTCAACGAGTACCGGACCAGAGGGAAGCAAGCAGAGCGGCGGACATGCAAGTGTCGAAGCCTCTCCACCCCACGTCGCAGCGCCTCCACTTCCACGCTCGGACTCCACATCTCCTGCAGCTGCCAAGGACTACTTCCTCAAGGAGTATGCAGACGCGTTGGCGAAGAAGGAGGACATACGGGACGCACCGTTGAAGCCTATGGCAGGTCCGCCTATGCGCATCCACCTTAAGGACGACGCACAACCCTTCGCCATCTACACTCCATGCCTGATTCCCCTTGCCTGATTCCCCTGTGAAGACTCAGCTCGACTCTATGGTAGCACAAGGTGTCATCGCCCCCGCAGGCGACGACCCATCCCCTTGGTGGCACCCTATGGTTGTCGTGGCGAAGGCTAATGGTGGTGTGCGCATCACCACGGACCTGTCTAGGCTCAACAGTCAAGTTTCAAGGCCCGCCCACCCTTCACCCACGCCATTTGCAGCTACACGTCGAGTCTCCCCACAGGCCCGCCACTTCACCACCATAGACGCTCTGTGCGGCTATTGGCAGATTCCTCTGGCCGAGGAAGACCAGCCTTTGACCACCTTCATCACCCCCTACGGACGTTTCCGCTACCTTCGAGGCCCGATGGGTTTCGCAGCAACAGGAGACGCCTTCTGTCGACGAGGTGACCTCGCGCTTCAGGGAGTGCTGCAGTGTGTCAAGGTAGTGGACGACATCCTTCTGTACGACGAGGATTACATGGCACACCTCTGCCGTGTCAACCAGGTCCTCACCCGATGCAGAGCACACGGAATCACCCTCAATGCTGAGAAGTTCGTCCTCGCCGCACCGAAGGTTCGTTTTTGCGGCTACCAGCTCTCCAGTGATGTCATTGTAGCAGAACCTGAGAAGGTTCTGGCTATCACTGACTTCGCCAAACCAGCCAACTTGACTGACCTGCGATCGTTCATGGGCTTGACGAACCGGCTGGCAGACTTCTCACCCAACATCTCCGAAGCTGCTGCCCCTCTTCGCCCATTGATGAGCCCCAAGAGACCCTTTGTGTGGACTCCTGACCACGACCAGGCCTTCGAGAAGGTAAAGGAAGCTTTGTCTAGTCCACCGGTCCTTGCCACCTTTGACCCTGCTATTCCGACCGTCCTACAGACAGACGCTTCACGTCTGTACGGTCTGGGTTACGCCCTTCTTCAGGATCACGGCGGAGGACAGTTGAGGCTCATTCAATGTGGCTCACGATTACTGACGGACACCGAGACCCGCTACGCCACCATCGAGTTGGAGCTTCTGGCAGTAGCGTGGGCGATGACGAAGTGCAAGTTTTACCTTGCAGGGCTCCAACACTTCAACCTTGTGACTGATCATCGCCCCCTGGTCCCCATCCTCAACAGCTACACCTTAGACGCCATCGATAACTCTCGTCTTCAGCGTCTGAAGGAGAAGACATCCGCTGGCGCCCGGGTAAGGAGCTGTGCATCCCAGATGCCCTCTCTCGTTCTCCAGTAGGCAAGCCTTCGCGTGAAGATGATGTGTTGGGTGTTGAGACCAGCTTTTTTGTCAGATGTGTCACCTTACATGCAGTCGAGTCTCTAGCCGCCGACGTCAACCATGGTACTTCTGGGCAAGCCAGCGACGTAGCCATGGACGAGTTCCGTCGAGCAGCCAGCGAGGACCCTGCCTACTCTGAGCTCCTTCAGTGCGTCAGGGCAGTTTTCCCAAGAGACCGATACGCTCTACCTAACGCCGTGCGCCCATACTGGAAGCTACGAGACAGTCTCTACAGTGAGGACGACCTTGTCCTGTACGGCGCCCGTGTTGTTGTTCCTGCCGTCTCCGTTGCCTTGTCCTATCCCGTCTACATGACAGACATCGCGGCGCAGAGGCCACCAAGCGTCGGGCACGACAAGTGGTATCCTGGCCTGGCATCGACTCGGACATCGCGAACGTCGTGTATGTTTGCGAGCCATGCCAGATACTACAACCTAGTCAGCAGCAAGAGCCTCTACGATGCAATGACAACCCTACCAGGCCCTTCGAGTTAGTGTCGGCCGACTTCTTCAACGTAGCTGGGAAGGCGTTCCTAGTTATCGTCGACCGCCTCTCTGGATGGCCTGTAGTGGTGTCATGTGGACTTGATACCATCTCTTCTGCAACCATCCGCCACTTCCGGCACTTCTTCCACGAGTTAGGCGTCCCTGTACGTCTACGCACGGATGGAGGGCCACAGTTCGCCAGCCGGGAGTTTGCGGAGTTCCTCGAACGCTGGGGAGTACGACACAACATGTCGACGCCCCACTACCCACAGTCGAATGGCCACGCTGAGTCCGCTGTGAAAGCGGTGAAGCACCTCTAGAAGGTGGCCCCCTCAGGAAACCTCGACTCTGAAGCATTCGACAGAGGCCTCCTTGAGCTCCGGAACACCCCAAACCACACTGGTCGTTCCCCAGCCCAGGTGCTTTACGGTCACCCTCTTTGTTCCTGCGTTCCGGCCCACGCCAAGGTCTTCCAGCAGCAGTGGCAAGCCAGGGCCGAGAGCTGTGACCGTCGAGCCGCCACCCGTCTTCGCGAGACCACAGAACGGTACGACGTAAACGCTAAACCTCTCGCACCGCTCCTGGTGGGCTCTACGGCCCGTATCCAGGACCAGTCTACAAAGCGGTGGGACAAGGTTGGCACAGTTATGGGTAAAGGCTACTCCCATGACTACCTCATCCGGATGCCCAGCGGCCGTGTTTGGTAGAGGAACCGCCTTTTCCTTCGGCCGACTTCGCCCCAGCCCGACAGGCCTTCGGACACGGACAGCACGCCTTCGGACCAAGAGTCGTCCCAGCCCGTCCAGCCTCGCCGTTCGCCTCGCATCGAAGCCAAAAAGTCCGCTCAAAAACCCGCAGGTTTTGAGCGTGAAAGGGAAAGGGAGATGTAGGATTATTACATGTATTCTATGTCAGGTGTTATTTCATATTCACGTCCTTTTGTATCACGGTAGTGTTATTCACTAACGGGCACCTCAAGCTCCCTCTCTGTTATGCCACGTAGCCCCCCGCGCAAGCAGTCCGCCCGGCTACTTTGTACAGCCACCTCCTTCTCGTTACTTCTTGTCTCAGTAAAGGATCTAGATTTTACCCGAGCCTGCCCTTCAACCCCCACTACGTTAAGGATTGGCTCCTGAACAAAAAGCATATAATATCTAAAATAATATAATAGTAGCACAAAATTTATAAAAATAGTACATTAAAATCACAATTGAAATTGTCACATATAAGTATCTTATGGAGGGTGGAAACGGAGCCACACGTGGGTGGCAACCTTCATTTGTTGTGTGGATAATCACCACACGTCCACGTCAGTGGTGAGAGAGTTCCATAACACCACAGTTGCCACAGAGAGGGAGCGTTGGTGGGTGCTGGAGTGGGATCTTGGCACCTCCAGGAGGGAGTCATTGCTCAACACCATCCTCGTGCTGCGCTTAGACCTCCTCCAGGTTGTTCCCAGGTCCCTCAGGTGGGTCACTTGTTCAATCTGTGCTTTGTGAAGCACAGTCAACGCGGCGACTCTCCGTCTGTGGTCCAGTGTCAGGGCCGAGGTGACTACCAATTAATATTATGCTTCTATAGAGTTTTGGGGAAGAAAAATCATGGAGTATGATACCCCAAATATATTTAAACACACAATAATAGCAAACAGTAGGCTAAAAGCCAAAATAAATCACCAACGACGATCTGCTCGTAAACAACTACCAGAGCAGGGGTATGGCACCCAAATAACTCCCTGAACAACTGTCTGGAGGGTGAGATGCGCGGCAGCAACACTCGGCAACGTAGATAGCACCTCAGACAGCAGGGTGTAGGTACAGTTGAAGGGCACACTGGAAGGGAGCCCAAGTCTCCAGAAATGCCTTCGGAATGTTGAGAACCAGCAGCAGGTGGTGAGGTGTTCTCAGGTGAGAGAGCTGAGGCGTTCTGTCTGTCCCCGGTCCGGCGGCGTGGAGCTTGCCTCGGTTAGACTACCCCCCTACCCCTGGACAAGGGGGTGGGGTAGTAGCGGGGAAGCCGGTGAACAAGCAGTTGGAGAGGTGAACCAGCGCCGGCAGACTAGAGTGGTAGTTCAACCACTCATTAGGGGGGGGTCTCTCACCGCTGATTCGGCTGCTGCTGCTGCAGGATTGCCTTTGCTGCTGTTGTTGTTGTTAGCGTTGGTGCTGTTGTCTTTGCCATGGTTGCTGATGTCCTGGCAGGTTGACGCCGCAGATGAGTCTTTCTGCCCGTCTCTGCACCCGGTCCAGCAAGTTAAGATGGCAGCGGGCACTGGACATCCAGGTAAGCGGCTCGTACTCCATGATCGGCCTGAGCCCCTCTCTCTCTCTCTCTCTCTCTCTCTCTCTCTCTCTCTCTCTCTCTCTCTCTCTCTCTCTCTCTCTCTCTCTCTCTCTCTCTCTCTGTTTATTTATTTTTTTATTTAAACTTGATACATTGGTGACAGCAATGTGTTAAGTCCTGGTTGGGACGCCAAGGACTATCTATAGCTATCTATTACAATGAAGAAAAAAAAGAAAAAAATAAATATATATATATATATATATATATATATATATATACATATATATATATATATATATATATATATATATATATATATATATATATATATATATACATATATATATATATATATATATATATATATATATATATATATATATATGTATGTTAAAACCCGAAATTAGTCAGAACTGGCTTAAACTAGTCAGAACCGATGCACTAGTGTATAACTAGTATTACCTCGGCATAACTAGTTGCACCTAAGGAAGTTAGGGAAAACCCGCAATGTCAAGATTAAAAAGGTTAAACCTAGCTTTAGCTGAACTTTTTAGTCAAAAGTACTTTTAACAACAGCTCTGTATGACAAAACTAGATGTAACAAATCACCACAGTGAACAGAGGTAAAGATATTTAAATTTGGTTAGGTTAGGTTAGGTTAGTAAAGTGTGTCACACAGTAACTGGAATAGCACCTAGTTTACACTGAGTTGTCTGGGGCAGGTAAATACTAGAACACCTAGTTCTCTCAGACAGAGCAGCTGATGAAATCAGTTTTGACTGAAGTGTTTAGATAAAACTAGGTATAAAATCATTTCAGTCCTTTACTTCGTGTTTTACCCAGCCTCCTTTGGTGCAACTAGTTCTGCCTAGGTAATACTAGTTGTTAAGTACAATTAATGTGACTTCTGGTTCTGACTAGTTTAAACTAGTTTTGACTACTTGCGGGTTTTAGTTGTAACATGTATGTATATATATATATATATATATATATATATATATATATATATATATATATATATATATATATATATATAAACTAGTAAAAAAAAAGGGAAAATCTATTTACAAAGGTTCCGTCCTTGCGTAGGGAACATTCACTTGGTGGTCAGCGTTGTGGGCCGCGCGGGTGGAGTGCAATGGCAGTGCCAATGTGTTGAGACACAGCCCTTCTAGTTGTGAGAGCTTCGTCCTGTGCACCTTGTACATGACATACATGCCTGCCACGTCACGCCGTTGCTGGAGAGGTTGGAAGTTCCGTGTGGCACCTTTAGTAGCTTTCAGCCGAGCCAGTCGCTGGTTTCTGGCTTGAACCCGGTCCAGGAGACCGAGGTACGATGGGGGGCAGAAAGACCATGCTAGGAGCGAGTACTCCATCAGGGAGCGGACTTGGGATTTGTAGAGTGTGTTCACTCCCTGAGCGTCCAGAAGGTGAGCGATGCGTCGAACATAGCTCAGCTTCCAGGCAGCATCCGTGGCGACCTTTCTGACGTGGTTGGTAAACGTAAGGCCAGTGTCGAACTCAATCCCAAGGATGTTAACTGACTCCTGGAGGTGAATTTCCCTGCCATCTAGGTGAATGATGTTTTGGTTTTGGTTGACGGCATCTTGTCTTCGAGAGATGAGCGTGGCTTGGGTTTTTTTCTGCAGCGAAGGTAACTTGCCATCTCTTTCCCCAGGAGGCTATGCTCTGCAGCGTCTGGTTGATACTAACGACAATGTTGTGGTGCTCACTCCTCTCACTGGTGAATGTGAGAGTACAGTCGTCTGCATGTGCTTTTGCTTCAGGGACCAGCTGGAGGAAGTCATTAAAGTATACGTTCTATAGTAATGGTCCGAGTACACTTCCTTGGGGAACGCTGGCTTTAACGGGGTGTTCAGAGGAGGTGTGCCCAGAGGAGGTGTGCCCATTTACCACCACACGCAAAGTCCTATCATGGAGGTAGTCTTGGTGTAGAAGGTCACCACAGATCCCCAGACTTTTTAGCTAGGTGGTGATGCCTTGATGTCACACCCTATCAAAGGCACCAGCTATGTCAAGGGCGACAACAAAAGGGTCAAGGGAGCGGTTCCAGGCTGCCGAGTGAAGAAGAAGGATATCTGCTGTGGATCTCCCCTGTCGAAAGCCAAATTGCCGGGAATTTAGCAGGAGGTGAGAGTCAAAGAATTTTGTCATCTTTGCTGTGATGATTGATTCAAAAACTTTCCCAACCACGGAGAGGAAGAAGATGGGGTGGTAGTTTTGAGGGACATCTCTGCTTTTATGGATGGCGCAGATTCTTGCTACTTTCCACTAAATTGGCCACTGTTGAGATGAAAGGCACCTCTGGAAGATGGAAGCAAGGGGCGTAGCAAGTTGTGTGGCGCATTTTTTCAGTATATGAGGACTGATGTTACCTGGCCCCAGCGCTTTCTTGGGATCAACTCGTTTGAGTTGTTGCAGCGCCTCCTCCTTGGTGATGGTGATGTTCCCTAGTGCAGCTTTGGTGAGGGTAGGGACTGCAGGAGGTGCACGCTCTTGGTCAGCAACTGACATATTGGTGGAGAAGTGAGCAGCCAATAATTGTGTCTTATCATGGTCGCGTGTGACAACAGAGCCATCAGGTGTTGACAGTAGTGGGATAGTGTCGTCGGGGGAGAAGCCCTGTTGTTGATTAATGCTGTTCCACCACTCCTTATTACCCACTGACTGGCCTGTAAGTTTCTGCTTGAGGTGATCCTTCCAGCTTTTCATTGCATATTTCAGGATTATTTTCATGTGTTTGCAGGCCACTTTGTGCAGGTGTTTATTTCTTCTAGTAGGGTGGGATTTGTATCGTAGTCTCTCTCTCTCTCTCTCTCTCTCTCTCTCTCTCTCTCTCTCTCTCTCTCTCTCTCTCTCTCTCTCTCTCTCTCTCTCTCTCTCTCTCTCTCTCTCTCTCTCTCTCCTTTCTTTCTTTCTTTCTTTCTTTCTTTCTTTCTTTCTTTCTTTCTTTCTTTCTTTCTTTCTTTCTTTCTTTCTCTCTCTCTCTCTCTCTCTCTCTCTCTCTCTCTCTCTCTCTCTCATTCTCTGCCCCCAGGTGTGATAGGGTGGACGGGCTCTGCGGGCAGCAAGGTTGGCCTCGTGGTGTTCGAAGGCATCCTGAAGAAGGCGCTGAAGGAGCGGCTACAAAGGGGCGGACGAACCCTCGTGCCAGGCTCATAAGGACGAAGAAGACGAAAACAGAGAATGGGGTTCCACTTCGTCTTCCTACACCACCTTCAGGTTAGTAGTCTGTACCAAAGCCACGTGGTACCCGATTGAGTAAGACCCGTTTTACGGGCGTATCCGTAAACCCTCACGTTCTGCACGATAGCTAGGCCTAATCAGCTAGGTTGTGTGTTCCCCTGTAACATAATGAATAAACTTAACGTAACTTTGTACTTTCACCTGGAGTTTAAACCCTGAACCTTAGAAACACATGGAAGAAGGTGAGTTAGAGTGTGTAGTGAAGTGTGGTAAGTTATAACAAACACTCCTTAGTGCATCACACACACGCGATATATAAATACTTTCTTTTGCATTTCTCCGTGACAGAGAGCAAAGCGTCGTCACTGATAATGATGATGAAAATAGTGTGATGATGTTATTGATAATGATGATATTGATAATTTCCATGTTATCTCCACATGCCTCACAATACGTTCAGCTTCACTTCTACATTATTTTGAATCAATTTTTCCCTTTATCCTAAGGAAAAGAATTTAACTTCGCTGCAGATATTGAAATATTTTAATAATTTTTGGGTCATTGTAACGGTGCATCTTCCTGATTGTATTGTCTCTTTCTACCTTTGACTCAAGGTTTTTGTGATTATATCATTATTTTATTCTGGACGTTTGTGGTTAGAATATCAAAGGGGTTTTTTTCAGCAGTGAGCCTCGCTACATTACAACATTACATTGTCTGCCACGTCACGGGCACGAGGACACGAAGTTCGGTTCTTTGAGTGATAGGGAAGGCTGCGTGCTGGCGTAAGCAGAACGAAGCCGATACACAGTGTGTCTATTTGCCTCCAGGTCGTGGCATTGAGCGTCTGGCATGGCTTACTAACGTCATTCGTCCCCCACAGCTCCAACATACACACACACAGCGACCAACTCAGGTCGCTTAGGATTGTTCACTGACATGGAGTGGTTACTGTGCCCCTTGAGCAAAGGGATGGAGGTATGTTATGTATGAGAAGTCTCATTCTTATCCACATCTCCGTCTCTATGATCTCTGAGCTTTTTCGGGGAGGATAAGCGCGTGACTATGCTGACCATGGTGAAACTTTTTTTTTTCATCCCTTACCCGTGATGCCGGTAGGCTTAATAGAGGCTTTAGATGGTCGGCCTCCGCTCGTTATTAGCGCGGGTTAGATTTTTTTTTTAAATGACGCCTCGTTTCATATATATTTTTTTTATTTACATTAAAAGGGTACTGGCTAAGGGAAAACCAAATTAAGTATAGAAAAAAAAATATCACGCTTGTCGTCAATCAATGTAAAGAGGACAGTAGGAGAAATATAGACATGGGGGGGAAGTCCAAATTAGTGTGAGAAGTGTCTTGACACTCCTCTATTGAAAGAGTTTAAGTCATAGGCAGGTGGAAAAACAGACAAAGGAAGAGAGTTCCAGAGTTTACCAGTGTAAGGGATGAAAGAGTGAAGATACTGGTTAACTCTTGCACTAGGTAGATGGACAGAATAAGGATGAGAAGAAGTAGAAAGTCTTGTGCAGCGAGGCTGCGGGAGGGGGAAGGCATGCAGTTAGCAAGTTCAGAAGAGCAGTCAGCATGAAAATAACGGTAGAAGATAGATAAAGATGCAACATTGCGGCGGTGACTTAAAGAGTGAAGACAGTCAGTTAGAGGAGGAGAGTTGATAAGGCAAAAAGCTTTAGACTCCACCGTGTTTAAAAGAGCTGTATGAGTTGAACCCCCCCAGACATGAGAGCCATACCCCATACATGGGCGGATAAGGCCACTGTACAGAGCAAGCAGCTGAGAGGGAGAGAAAAATGGACGCAGACGCCATAGGACACCTAACTTCTTGGAAGCTGATTTAGCAAGAGTAGAGATATGAAATTACCAGTTTAGATTTTTAGTAAAGGATAGACCGAGTGTGTTTAATGTGGAGGAGAGGGGAAGTTGAGTGTCATTGAAGAAGAGGGGATAGTTATCTGGAAGGTTATGTCGAGTAGATAATTGTAGAAATTGAGTTTTTGAGGCATTGAACAAAACAAGGTTTGCTCTGCCCCAACCAGAAACTAGTGAAAGATCAGAAGTTAAGCGTCCTATAGCATATCGCCTTGAGTCATTTAATTTTTGTTGGGTTGGGCGTCTGTTGTACGACGTTGAAAAATGCAAGATGGTGTAATAAGCATAGGAGTGGATAGGGCATTGAGTCAGATTTAGGAGATCATTGATGAATAATAGAAAGAGAGTGGGTGATAGGACAGAACCCTGAGGAATACCACTGTTGATAATTTAAGGGGAAGAACAATGACCGTCCACTACAGCAGCAATAGATCGGTCGGAAAGGAAACTAGAGATAAAGGTACAGAGAGAAGGATAGAATCCGTAGGATTGAATCGAAGGCTTTCGATATGTCAAGGCCGACAGCAAAGGTTTCACCAAAGTCCCTAAAAAATTATGACCAAGATTCAGTTAGGAAAGCAAGAAGATTACCAGTATATCGACCTTTACGGAAACCATACTGGCAATCAGAGAGAAGGTTGTGAGCTGATAGATGCCTCATTAACTTCTTGTTAAGGACAGACTCAAAGGCTTTAGAAAGGCAGGATATCAAAGCTATAGGGCGGTAGTTAGAAGGATTGGAGCGGTCAACTTTTTTAGGGACAGGTTAAATGTGAGCAAACTTCCAGCAAGAAGGATAGGTAGAAGTAATGAGACACGGACGAAAGAGTTTGACCGGACAGTGAGCGAGTTTGGAAGCACAGTTTTTAAGAACAACAGGAGGGACTCCATCCGGACCGTAAGCCTTCCGAGAATCAAGGCCAGAGAGGGCCTGGAAAACGTCATAATAAAGAATTTTAATTTTAGGGATGAAGTAGTCAGAGGGTGGAGGAGTAGGAGGAATATGCCCAGTATCATTCAAAGTAGAGTTGGTAGCAAAGGTTTGAGCGAAGAGTTCAGCTTTAGAGAGAGAAGAGACAGCTGTGGAGCCATCTGGTTGAAGTAAAGGAGGGAAAGATGAAGAAGTAAAATTGTTAGAGATATTATTGGCTAGATGCCAGAAATCACGAGAAGAGTTAGAGTTGGAAAGACTTTGACATTTTCTATTGATGAAAGAGTTTTTAGTAAGTTGGAGAATAGATTTGGCATGATTACGGGCAGAAATATATAGGGCAGGAGTTTCAGCAGATGGATTGCTACGGTACCGTTTGTGAGCCGCCTCTCTATCATTGACAGCACGAGAACAAGCACAGTTAAACCAGGGCTTTTTAGCTTAAGTATTAGAGAAAGTATGAGGAATGTATAGCTCCAGGCCAGATATAATCACCTCTGTTATGCGCTCGGCACAAAGAGAAGGATCTCTGACATGGAAGCAATAATCATCCCAAGAAAAATCAGAATAGTACTGCCTCAGGTCCTCCCACTTAGCAGAGTTGAAATGCCAGAAGCACCTCTGCTTAGGCGGGTCCTGAGGCTGCACTGGAGTGATAGGACAGGTAACAGAAATAAGATTGTGATCGGAGAAGCCCAACGGAGAGGAAAGTTTAACAGAGTAAGCTGAAGGGTTGGAAGTTTGGAAAAGATCAAGAATGTTGGGCGTGTCTCCAAGGCGGTCAGGGATACGGGTAGGGAACTGCACTAGCTGCTCTAGGTCATGAAGGGTAGCAAAGTTGAAGGTTTGATCACCAGGTTGGTCAGTGAAAGAAGATGAAAGCCAAAGCTGGTGGTGAACATTGAAATCCCCTAAAATGGAGATCTCAGCATAAGGAAAGTGAGATAGGATGTGCTCCACTTTGGAAGTCAAATTGTCAAAGAATTTTACATAGTCAGAGGAATTAGGTGAGAGATATACAGCACAGATGAATTTAGTTAGAGAGTGACATTGAAGTCTTAGCCAGATGGTAGATAATTCTGAAGATTCAAGATTGTGGGCACGAGAGCAAGTAATGTCGTTACGCACATATGCGCAACAGCCAGCTTTGGATTGAAAATGAGGATAGTGAAAGTAGGAGGGAACAGAGAAGGGGCTGCTGTCAGTAGTCACAGACAACTGTGTTTCAGTTAGGAAGAGAAGATGAGGTTTAGTGGAGGAGAGATGGTGTTCCACAGACTGGAAATTAGATCTAAGGCCAGGAATGTTGCAGAAATCGAGAGTAAAAGTGTTAGAGGAAGTGTCAAGACACCCGAGGTCGTCAGCAGAGGGGCAGTCCGACCTGGGGACATTTGTGGTCCCCTCCCCAGATGGGGACTCCGAGGCTGGGTGTGGTGAAGCCATTTTTAAATTTTGATTTGAAGAGAGTGTTAAAGTGTAAGGTGTAGTAATGTTATGTAGGTAGTAGAAGAAGTTGTCTTTAGAGGGCAGGCTGCAGCTGCTCTCTTGTGTAAATGAGACACTAAGGGAACCGGGAAGAGAGGACACGGGGAATCACTCAGTCTGCAGCACTGCCTACATCCCCGTAAGTACCTCTCCTGGAGTATTCCACCGGGCGGCAGGTGTCTACTGCCTTCTCCTAGCAAAGAGGTTCATGCTGCCAGTGGAAGCTCATCGAGCATATAGCTTTGCAGTTCCGTCAAGGATAGTGTTATGGCAGCATGTGGGTGATCTTAGGCCACTCGGCGGTATTAGCAAAGAAAAGTGGCCAGCACGTGCCGTGGCTCAAACTCGTTACCCTGAGCTGGTATGCCCGACCGCTAGCCAATAGGCCACCGCCTCCCCAAACACACACACACACACACACACACACACACACACACACACACACACACACACACACACACACACACACACACGCACACGCGCGCGCGCGCGCGCGCGCACACACACACACACACACACACACACACACACACACACACACACACACACACACACACACACACACACACACACACACACACAGACCTTTCTCCAATGCTGATTCAACAAAGGTAATGTGGTCATATGCTATAAGTTAGAATCATTGACACTATTAAACCAACGTAACAAACACGTTCTAACTCGCTGCTCGACTTCTCCTGGAACACACTTTTTCATAAACTATTTGTTTTCTAACCACCAAAAATAGAAAATAGAAAGAAAACAATAGATGATTTTTCTTTTTATAAAGAAACAGTAGCACAGAATCATTATGACTCTCAATGTAGATGTATTAGTTCGTTAATTAGATATTCTATAAGCGTACCAAGCTGGGTGGGTGGCTAGGTGGGTGGGTGGGTGGGTGGTTGGGTTACCCTATCCCGTCGAATAAATTTCAAGGCTCCAGCGAAGAAAAGCTCATCATAACTGAAATTCAAGCACATGAGGTTCGTAAATATTTACACAAGATTGATCCAAATAAGTCCGTTGATCTTGATGAAATTTCACCACTGCTACTTAAAGAATGTTGTGGGCAGCTAGAAACTCCTATAACAAGTTTATTCAATAAATCATTAACACAAGCTAGAGTATCTCGTGCATGGAAAAGAGCAAACATAACCCCCATCTTTAAGAAGGGAGAAAGGAAACAAGCTATCAACTATCGACCAATTAGTCTAACGTCAGTATTAATCAAACTCTTTGAAAAGATCATCAGGGATAAGATAGTTGAGTTCCTCGAGAAAAATAGATTAATAACAGAAAACCAGCACGGATTTCGTAGTAATAAATCATGTCTAACTATTATGTTATACTTCTTTAATGATGTTTACGCGAGTTGGGATGTCCGGGAGCCATATGATTGATGTACTTGGATTTTCAAAAAGCATTTGATAAAGTTCCTCATAAACGGCTATATCTAAATTGAGGGCACATGGAATAGGAGAGCATCTATGTGCGTGGATAGAAGACTGGCTCTCAGACCGACAACGAGTTTTCTAAATGGCGAAGTGTCTGATTGGCAAAACGTAATTAGTGGTGTGCCTCAAGGGTCCCACGCTATTCATCATATATGTAAATGATTTAGAAGGCAATCTTTTGTCAAAAGAAGCAAAATTCGCAGGCGTTACAAAATGTGGCGGTAAAGTAATATGCACTGCAGATTGTGATATAATTCAGGATGATCAAAACAAACTAATCGATTGGAGTGAAAAATGGTTAATGTCTTTTAATACAGAGAAATGTAGGGTTATGCATATTGGAGATAAAAATTTTAAATACAAAATGCGTGATCAGGAGCTCGATAAAGTCAAACAAGAAAAGGATCTTGGTGTAATTATTAACTGTAATCTGAAAGTGAGTGATCAGTGCACAGCTGCCAGTAAGAAAGCAAATATGATGCTGGGGCTAATTTCAAGAAATTTCAATCATAAAGCGCCAGAAGTAATGAAAAAACTCTATACGGCATTTGTAAGGCCACACCTTGAATATGCGATATAATTCTGGTCACCAAACTACATTAAAGACCAAAACTTGTTGGAAAGAGTACAGAGACGAGCGACAAAACTTATTCCTACATTGAGTAATTTATCATATGAGGAATGATTAAAACAGTTAGACATGTTTACTCTCCATAAGCGAAGAATTAGGGGAGATATGATTGAAGTCTTTAAAATTCTAAATAAATTCGATAAAATCAATCCAGAAGTACTTTTTGAAATGACCGACCTTAGACTGCGCACAGGGTGTGACCATGGTGGGGATTCCCCTTGGTACACTGGTGCCACGTGTCGAGATTTGCGCGCAAATTCAAATCAATTTCGTATTTTAAAAAATTTTAAAGAGGCATCTGGCAACCTCCGGGTGCGGACTCACACACACACACACACACACACACACACACACACACACACACACACACTCTCTCTCACTCTCACTTTCACTCTCACTCTCTCTCTCTCTCTCTCTCTCTCTCTCTCTCTCTCTCTCTCTCTCTCTCTCTCTCTCTCTCTCTCTCTCTCTCTCTCTCTCTCTCTCTCTCTCTCCCCCCGCCGTGGGGAGTCCCACGATTATTGCCTGTCCCGCCGTGGAAGCGGCTGGCAGTATCGTATTGCCGTTACATGCCGGCTAACAAGAGTACTATGTCGGAGCATGCTGCGAGGACTTTGTTCACCGATCATGCCTCCGTACATGAGGGTTGCACGCCCATTTTTACTGACGGCTCCAAATCCGATGCAGGCGTCGGATTTGGAGCTGTCTTCCCTGATTTTACCCGGTGCGGCAGTCTACCCCCCTGTACATCAATTTTTACCGCAGAGCTGTGGGCCATTTTAGTAGCGATAAAATCTCTTTTTACCTTGAATGTTGGAGGTTTTGTTATTTTTTCCGACTCCAGAGCAGCTTTGTCAGCCCTTGAGGATTTTAATAACGCACATCCAATAGTCTCAGAAATTTTCAACTGGCTCGTACTAGCAGCCCGTCGTGGGCACAGAATTACTTTTTGTTGGGTACCAGCCCATGTCTCTGTTAAAGGGAACGAGAAGGCAGATGAGCTAGCTAAGACTGGCGCCTCACGTCAAGTCACTACCTGCCCCGTCCCTCACAGAGACCTGTTTCCCACAATTCGAGCTGCTATTGTTCTAGTTTGGCAAGAGAGATGGAATGCCAATAGAGCTACCTCCAAGATGGGTGCAATTACCGCAAGGGCTGTGAGCCCCTGGTCTTATGCGCACGTCCGAGGCCGCTGCCGTGAGACAGCATTGGCCCGTCTACGGACGGGCCATACCCGCCTCACCCATGGTTTCCTCATGTCCCGGGGAGTTGAGCCCTATTGTGATGATTGCTTAGTTCCCCTGACTGTGCGGCACTTGCTGGTCGAGTGCCCCAGTCTGAGGGAACTGCGAGAGCAGTACCTCGCCCAGTGTCGGAGCAGAGATGGGAGTTTCTCTCTCTCTCTGGTGCTGGGGGAGGAGGCACTCTCCCCGGGACATGAAGTGTTAAAATTCCTACAGGAAAGTGGCTTTCTCCACCTCCTGTAGATTTATTTTTCTTTTTAAGTAGTATTTATGTAGCTTTTTAATTTTTAGTTTTTTTAGTACGGTGCCAAATGACCTCGATGTTGCGGCACCATGATCTATTGTCACCAATCAATCAATCAATCTCTCTCTCTCCCTCTCTCTCTCTCTCTCTCTCTCTCTCTCTCTCTCTCTCTCTCTCTCTCTCTCTCTCTCTCTCTCTCTCTCTCTCTCTCTCTCTCTCTCATTGAATGTGATTTATTATGTTGTAATATAGAAATCGTGTTATTTTATTATGCGATGAATTTGGTTTTATATGTACATATTATATATAGCTGACTTTATTTCCACACCACCTTTGAGGTAAAAGAATTGGCGCTTTTTTTTTAAAGCCGCTACACGGCGATTAACCCTTGATAACTTCTCAAGAGGGCTTCCATTCTGCTTCTCTTGCTCAAAGTACTGGTAAATATTAAAGATAACTTCTTTTGTTTGGCTGTGTAGATGCTGGGAGAGTCTAGGTGTATGAGCAGCCATGTCGAAGTGTGTCCGACCATAGACCGACCATAGACTGCAGGTGGGGAGGTCATATGGTGAGGTCAAGGCCGCGAGCGTGTCTTGGAGTATTTCCACAACTAGGATTTCAATGTATTTTTTTTTCTTACTTATTTCAGCTTATTTTATCGTACTTTCCTTCGCGATATCATCTAAATACAATTGTTAAACTGCTTATCCATCCCAAAACGAAAGGGAAGTTCATAAATAGGTACTGCTTTTTATTAGCACCACTGTAAAATATGTATGCCACGTTTCTTTATATGTTTATATATATCTTATCCATTATAAGTTTACTGTTTCTACATACATTATAATACTATGAATAAACATGTATGCATATTTCCTGATCATGTCTGCCATGGTTTTACTTATATTGAAACATTTCTACAATGCGGATTAAAAGACACGTGGCAGGCCTGTAAAAGGGTAATTCCCGACTCTTTCCGCTCCCCACCTGCAGTCTAAGCTCGGTCTGACTATAGTATGTAGTCCAGCAGATACCCTAGTTATAGACCAGTAGGTCTTCTGGTGTCTGTTCTTCTCATGTATTCTCATGAGAGAGAGAGAGAGAGAGAGAGAGAGAGAGAGAGAGAGAGAGAGAGAGAGAGAGAGAGAGAGAGAGAGAGAGAGATTGTAGCACAAAGTGTGGTAGGCAGGTGTTGATGTGCGTGGCGTGAAGGAGGGACACCGGCGGGTACTCACTGGAAGAGCGCCTCCACCGCCTCCTCATGGAAGTCAGCCACGTGGTCCACCTCAAGAAGCGTCCCGTCCAGCCGATCCCCGTCACCCTGCGTCTGGCCGCGCGAATCCACCTCTCCTGGAGAAAGAACACCAACTATCATCATCATCATCATAGTCGTCAGCAGTATTACCATGCACGTTTACAAACTCCTGCAAATTAAGTGTGCCTCGCCAGAGAGCTTATTCCAATCACATCTGTTTGCTGTTCTTTTATACCAGTTCGTACATGCTACCAGGCATGTGTTGGCAGGCGATTATGGTAGAGAACAGCGCCCATACAAAGTCCTTTCAGAACCCATATAAGCGAATTACCATACAACCTAATAATAGTGACCTTTCCTTGGCATTCAAGCATATTCCTTAATTTTGTGCACCACGTCTACAAACTTCAGACAACAGAAAGACAACTATATAAGTCTGAAACTCACAACAGAGACGTTCCTCTATATTGCCTTTTGTTTATCGTCTGTATTTTTGGCCATTAATAATTCAACGTAATCACACAACCTCAAAGTGACGATAAAAATTATTAAAAAATTATAGCTAGTTTATTAATAACAAATCTGGACCTATAATACGAACTCAAGTAACTACCAAGCCAAGACCAAGTGAGTTGTGATTCAGATGGTGTTTGAGGGGCGGGCATGCGACTCCTCAGCAAGCGGTGAGTTCAAAAGGGTTAATTACAAGGACTGAATAGGCTCGATACGACTCAACCCAGCTGCGGTGCACGGTGTCGTGCTGAGAAAATGATATGTTTAAGCAACAGGGGAAGGATGAAAGGGAGGAACAAAACTCCGAAACCCTCCCTGCTTATCCCCATGTAATAGTAGTAACGCAATACTTCTTACTCTGTAGAAGTGGCGGCCATTCTCAGTTTATACAGAAAATATCCGGTATTTTCATTACTGATTCCAGGTTTCCGTTAGACCTTCATGTGATGCATTCGAGTCACAGTGTGTCAAGAGGTGATTGTGATGCAAGTTTTCTCCGCTGAGGTGAGTTGTCCTGTTAGCATCGCTCATCCATTCCCATGATACGTCGTAATCACTACCTGACAAACATACACAATACCTTCCTACGACTTTAATTCATTTAAGAGAGGAGTATCAAGACACCTGCAAACTTAATAATTTGGCTTCACTTTACTTATTACTCTTGCTACTTTAGGGAACCAGCAATCTACAAGCGGACTTTTTTTTATATCGTTGTTTAATGCCCTTGGCCGGTTTATCAAA